>LPNX011193999.1:26184-46744 GCA_001517045.1 Pseudotsuga menziesii | reverse complement strand
ATATATATATATATATATATGAAGAATTTTCTTTATATTAACATTGTTTTACGAACTATGTGCATAGTGGTGTATTAACCAAATCTCTTTTACCCAATATTTCCTTGCTGCTAGCAGGCCTATTCAGTACCTCGATGGGTTTATCTTGGTACTATGCAAGCATAGCCCTACTGCCAGTGAGCCTATTCAGTACCCCGACGGGTTTACTTGCATTTATCAAGCTTCTTGTTATAAGGTTTTACTTAGCATTGAACCTCTACCATCGATCCTGTTCAGTACCCCGGTGGGTTTGCCTTGTATAATGATATTAAATATATGGAAGCCGATTGGTACTAGAGCGTGTTATGTCATGCTAAACACATAATTCAATTTTTTTTTATAAAATAAATTTGTAAATAATTTTATAATGGCCTCACCATAAATCATGTCAAAAGAGAATAACTTAAAGTTGTTCTTTAACCTAACAGTCCTGCTTCTTTTAAAAATTAATGTTCCTCACAGACAAAAATTCCACTTACTTTTGAGTTATCACCAAAATAATCAAGAGACAAGTTTTGATAACAAGTATAGGATGAACTAGTAATCCATAGGTGAAAGATAAGGTTGTGAAAAATATGATAATGAAAGTGGGTCTTATCAAGTAACTGTTTAAAAGAATAAATCAGGAATATACATGTTTGAATCAAGATACCAAAAACTATATGAATCATAGAATAACTGGTTAAGTATGATATACAAAGGATTTATAATAATTTTTTTTTGAATTATCAGTATAAGCTGCAAATTTCAAAAGTACCTTAAGAAAGGTTAAGATACCTTATAAACGTTTAAGTGTACTTCCATTTTTCCAAATAATATTCTGTTAGCTCCTCATAGAGATAATATACTTGCAATCAAACTGCAAAACCACTTGTTAGATGATTCAATTTATTCATAAAAACAAATATAAAAAAGAGAAAGAGTCCCTTGTAAACAATCTATTAGAAACGACTCTTATTTATTGAAAGAAACAAGCACATATTTACATATATACAAGTGATAATAACCCAAAATATTTTTTAAGGGTCAGGAGAAGGAGGAATAAATTCTCCTTCAACTAATTCCATTTCATTCTGCTGCAAAATGTTCTATATAAAATCCTGTTTAGATATTGGATGGTGATAAAGACTAAGTCTATGTCCATTTACTACAAAGGAAACTTGTGAGCCATCAATTATTTTAATTTCTATTGATCCATTGTCAAAGGATGTAACTACTTCATATGGGCCCATCCAATGGGTAGTTAGTTTCCCTTTAAATTTTTTAAACCATGAATCAAATAGTAGTGTCCAATCTCCAGTATTAAACTGCTTTTGCTTAATAAATTTATCATGCCATGTTTTTCGTTGATTCTGTATTAACATCATTCTTTGGAGTGTATCTTGTCTAATTTCATCTAACTCATTAATCTGTAATATTCATTGTTTTTGTGCTTCATCCAAATCCATGCCTAAGAATCCTCATAGATAGAATCAGCACCAAAGTGAAACCCAAAAAAAGTAAGATGATCTCCCAACAGTAGTAACCTCTTTCTTCCTTGCCCCAGTGTCTTTCTCTTCCTCAGCTATGCACTACAACTGAGTGTGAGTGAGTGTATGATAAATAAAGAGGCTAGCTCTCTATTTATACTAATTCTCTACTTGACTAAACCCAACTAGGGCCGACTTCACTAGGTGAGTCTAATAGCCCTAGTGCCTCGGAACTACGGGGACTTTAACTCTTAGACAATAGGAGAGTTAACCACCTTGACTTGACATGACTTGTTTACATTATATAAACTTCCCGATAGGAACATCAGGGCATGACCTGACTCAAGTACATTACAAATACATCCTAGAATAAACATCGGGTTACAATAAATAAGAAATACAAGTGAATACATTCCAAAGTTACAATTACATCAACACACCTAGTAGATGGTAGTATAGAGAAGTACAACGAAAGATTGGTAGCTTATTGATTTTCCCAGAAGGAAGGAATCAACTATGAGGAGACCTTTGTGGCAATAGCTAGGTATACCTCAATTAGAACCATCCTTGCCTTAGAATCCAATATGAAATGGAAATTACATCATATGGATGTAAAGACAGCCTTCTTAAATGGATTGATAGAATAATAAGTATATATCGAACAACCATAAGGTTTTGAGGAACATAATCAAGAAACTGATATATGTTAACTCAAGAAGGCATTGTATGGATTAAAGCAAGCACATAGATCATGGTATGGAAGAATTGATGGATTCCTGATGAGTTTGGGATTTACCAAGAGTAAAGAAGATTCCAACCTCTACTATAAAGTTGAGGGTGATGGACTTATGATATTACTACTATATGTAGATTATCTAATCTTGGCAGGAGAATATAAGCTCATCAATGAATGTAAGAAAAAACTTGTTGCATAATTTGAGATGAAAGACCTTGGAATGATGCACTAAATTCTAGGTCTTGAAGTATGGAATTATCCATATGAAATTTTCCTAAACCAAGGAAAATATGTAGTAGAAGTCCTAAAGAGGTTTGGGATGATAGATTGCAAGGATATGACTACTCCGATGAAAACAAATTTGAAGCTATTGAATGAAGACACTTCTGAAACAGTAGATGCCACCTTATACAGACATATTATTGGTTCTCTAATCTACTTAACCAATACAAGATCACATATATGTTTTGATGTAAACACTTTAAGTCAATATATGGTGAATCCCAAACATATTCACCTAGTAGGAGCAAAACATGTGACGAGGTATCTAAATGGGACTTTAGATTATGGTCCCATATATGCATCAAATGGCGAGATCAAATTACATGGATTTACCGATTCATACTGGGCAGGAAGTGCCAAATATAGAAAGAGCACTTCATGATGCTACTTTAGTTTGGGATCAGGCATGATCTCATGGTTCAGTACAAAGCAGTCTAGTATTGCACTTAGCACGACAGAAGTTGAATACATTGTTCCATGCTCAGCTTGTAGTGAAGCAGTATGGCTTCGCAAGATGTTGTCAAGATTATTTGATGGAGAGATAGATGCTACTAATATCCTTTTGATAATTAGAGTTGTATTAATATGATAGAAAACCTGATGTTTCATGATAAGTCGAAACATATCGAAGTTAGATATCGTTACATTTGGGATATGGTGTAGAAGGGAGCTGTAAATCTCAAGTATGTTCCTACATAGGAACAAGTGGTAGATGTGTTGACTAAGCCTATGTCTCACATAAAGTTTGAATAATTTCAATACAAGCTTAGCATGGTCTGAAAGGACCTCCCTCAAAACAGGGAGTGAAGGAAGATGGTAGAAGGATGTAGTGGTGGTAGCTCAGCCTAGAGTATGTTAAGTCTGTCTAGGCTTGTTGGCCCAAAAGGGTTAGTAAATCAAACAAGGCATGTTGATCCTAGGTGGATTAATATGTATGGCTAGGCCTATTTAGCCCAAGAGGGTTAGTAAGCCAGAAGGTTAGTAAGCCAAAACAAGTCTTGTTGGTCCCCAAGAAGATCCATCTATTTGAATAGGCTTGTTGATTCAAAAGGGTTAGCAAGTTAGAAAAAATTCCCTGATGGATCTACCAGAGAACTCACCAAGATACTTGTCCAAGATGGTTAGAGGGAAATATGGAGTTTCAGTATTCCTATACTGATGTTGTAGGATCGGTATTTTCATATCGATGTTGTTGAGATGCTGATGAGATAGTTTCAATATTCCTATACTAATGTAGTAGGTTCAATATTTTCATATTGATGTTGCTGAGATGCTGATGAGATAGTTCCAGTATTCTTATATTGATGTAGTAGGTTTAGTATCTTCAACATAAAATGTTGTTGTTGTGTTAATTAGACAGTTTTAGTATTTCTATATTGATGATGATGATGTTGTTTCAACATTTTATGTTGATGATGATGATGTTTCAGCGTCTCTATCTCGATGATGCAGATGATAATCTACCATTTATTGATGATGTTGTTTTAGCACTAACATGCTAATCATGTTGTTGATGTTGATGATGTTTCAGTATTTACATATTGATGTTGCAAGACGATGTTTCAATATTTATATATTGATGTTGCAAATGATGTTCCAGTATTCACATACTAATGTGGCAGAAGAAGATTCAGTATTCACATACTGATATGACAAAAGATGATTTAGTATCCACATACTGATATTACAGAATATGATTCAGTATCCACATACTGATGTTGTTGAAGATGGTCCAGTACACACAGAATATGATTAACTATCCACATACTAATGTTGCAAAAGACGATCCATTACACACAGAAGATGATTCACTATTTACATACTGAGGTTGCAGAAGATGTTCCAGTATTCTCATGCTAAGATCGATGATGAAGATGTATGATGGTGTTCCAAAACTTCCTATGACATATAGACACTCACCAGATAGATGTACAATTGTGGTAGTAGTTGCTAGCTTGGTTGAATACCTTCCTAGTTAAGAGGGAGCGTTAAAGTATTGTAACTTCGAAAGATATTCTAGATGTATTGATTGCATTCATCCATTAGGAGATGAGTTTGTTCATGTAAGATTCATTGGAAGAATCAATGTAAACCTCTCGATGTAAGTCGGGTCAATAGTACCCAAGTGTCATTATAATAATATTATTTTGGTGTCTTTCTAGACAAGTCGGCCCTATCAGTTAGACAAGTCAACCCTGCTAGGTTCTAGGTCAAGTCAAGTGACAAATATAAATAGGGAGGCACTCCCCTTCATCTGTATACACTCACTCAAGAAAGTTTGCAAGAGAGAGAAGAACAAGTGCGTCAGGAAGAAGAGAGAAGCAGATGTATTAGGTTTCACACTGCTCTGGTTGAGTTCTATACTAAGGAATTTTTGTGGGGTTTTCTCCCTTTTGGTTTCCCCAAGGAAAATCTTTGTGTTCTTTGTGTTACTATTCTTGTTGTTCTTTCAGTGATCTTACTAGTGAAAATTGTTTTAAGGTATCATCTACGCAATGAAGAAAAATTAACATGGAGCTGAGCGATAACACCATGTGAATTCTTCTTAAGGATATTTTCAATGCGATTTTAACTAATGATGCTGAGAGACCCCAGTTGTAAGAAATTCAATGTGTATTTTTTCCCATTGAATGAAAACTCCATCTAAATTTCAACAAAATACCTTAAGAAGGGTCCAAGTGTGCATGACCATTGAACGCCCAAAACCATATCACATTCGCCTAAGGGAAAGGAAAACATGTCGAAGCACAAATTATAATATGTAATAGAGGTGTGCACATTGCGACACTTCCCTTTGCAGGGTAAGATGCCCCCATTGGAAATCATGACTTTAAATCTGGAGCAAGGATGGACAAAACAATTAGCCTGTTTGGAAATCCGAGGGTCAATGAAGTTATGTGTGGTACCAGAATCAATGAGTATTGTAAGAGGGATCTTCTTGAAGAAACCATTGACCACAATGGTTTGTGGGGTGGTGACTCCGACTAATGCATAGAGATACATCTCTGGGTGGTAGTCTTAAGAAGGAGGGTCAATAGGCGGTTGCTGAAGGTTTACTTGATCATCTATTAGATCTTGAGAATCATCACAAATTTCAGGTGCATGCAGAGAATCCACATCCAAGAGATATATCTATTTCTCAGCACATCCATGTCCTGGGGTGAATTTTCATCACAATTATAACAAAACCCCTTTTCTCTACGTTCCCACATCTCGCTTTCAGATAAATGTTTGATAGGAGCGGTTCTAGGAGATGGCGTGATTATGGGTCTTTGGAACGATATTTATGAATGGAACAAAAGTGTATTGGGAGAATTGTTGAGCTATGATCTTGTCCTCCTCCAACTTAGACAACCCTCGGGCTTCCATCATTGTGCTAGGAAAAAACATTTTAACCTCAGATCGGATTACATGCTTCAGGCCACTGATAAAACAACTCCTATAGAATTCATCAGATAATCCTTCTTTCTGATTGCCCAATTTCTCAAATTCTATGTGATACTCTCACACAATTCCAATTTGGAAAATTTTACTGAGTGGTCCTATAAATTCATCAAAAGAACTAGGGCCAATCGTTGCAAAAGGAGTTGGAAAAAATCTATCCATTTTGGCTCTTTATGATCCTTCATGTACCAACAAAACCATTGAATGGCTTCATGTTCCAAATGAAATAGTGAAATTGGGACTTTGGTGACATCAAAAGTGTTATGTAGATTGAAATGTTGTTCTTCCCTGTATATCCATCCAGTCGGATCATCACCATTGGAGCGAGGGAAATCAAGCTTTATTCGATGAAAATTGTTAGAAGAAGAGAACATAATGTGTGCAGAAGGCTTTGGTTGATGTCTATTGTTCATGGTTGAATGTTGAAGATGGAGGCCGAGAATTTTTTTTATCCAGATCTTAGAGTTTGGTATTGATGGGGACAAGTTAAACTTCCATTTGCTTATATGTTCCAGTGTGGGTGATAATTAGAAGTGTTTTTAGGTGGAATTCATATGTGATGGCTCGGCTCATATGTAGTGTGTGATTTATCAACTAACAATAGATATGGAGCCCAGGTATGTTCAACTTCCTAAAGGTTTATGGGAGTCACTCGGTCACCAATGTTGTCTAACTACTTACATATTGGGGTAGTACCCCTCACTCCACGACTCAGGTAAAACTGATCATTGCTTTGCCACAAATGATATCTCTTGGTTTATCTCACAGGTGGGAACTAGTCAATCAGGAAGGGGTCATTTCCCTTTTCACTAGAAGGTCCTCTCAATGGCCAACTACTTCGAGGTTCTTATGGTACTCCTCACAATGTGTTTTAGGGGTATGCCCAGATACTTCCCATAGTTAAGCATATAAAGGTTATTCCCTAATCCATACTTGCAATTGAAATGAACAATATAGATGCAAGGAAGAAGAACTTATGCAATAATCGCAACATTGGGAAAAAAAAATTGCAGAAATTCCACCCAACGAGCCCAAAAAATCCTTAAATAGCGTTGGGGTTTTGTGACAAAACTTTTAAAATGTTAATAACCTGATCAATATTGCTCAGAATCTCTATTATAGCATGTTTTTGGAACTGGAATAGCCACTCTGCATCTAAATATGCAATAATAACAAAAATATGGGTGCCCAATCAAAATATTTTCTCTCTGCAATTTTTGCGGTCGTCACCGAAATTCTGAAAAATAACTGATTTTAAATCAGCAATATATCCACTTTCCAAAATCTAAATCAAATGTTTTTTTTTTGAAACTCCATATTTTTGTAAGAGGAATTTAGATATACAACTTGTTTCTTATGAATCTGCACAAAACGTTTCAGTAATTGATCTGAAATTCGCCACCAATTTTGCCTTTTTTTTCCCAAAAAGAAGAAAAACAATTGCCACTTATGACAAAGATAGTGCTCTAATACCAGATGAGAGAAAAATCCTGCAATAAAAAATGAAAATGAATGATATAACAGAAATAACAAAACATAAAAGGAATTTTATTATTCGCAAGACACTTCGAGGGGGAAGCCTCCTTTGAGCAAGCTCAATACAAATAACTTGTGGATACATTCATTGGCCTTAACACTTACTTATATACTAAGTCTAATATAAACAACTATTACTACCCATGAATGTGGGATAATACAATATACTCATTGGACGACTTACAAAGCATGTGCTTCCAAGAACAATATACTTAACAAAGTAAAGAGAAGGGTTGGCATGGGTTCCTAACATGGTGCAACTAATGCAAGTCATAGCACTGAAACTCGTGCACTAAAGTGACATAAGAACACTATATAAATTATTTCTTTTTTTAATTTTTTGCTTACTGATGCATTTTGTACACTTAAATGCACCATACTACCAGTGATCTTTACTGGTCGACGAACCAGTAAGCAATGGAATTTTTTTTTAAATAATTTTTCATGATGGAGTGGTACAATCAAGACATTTGGCTCGTACCGCCAGTGGTGCGCCCTATAAAATTTTATAGGGTGCATTGTTAAGCGGTGTGTTATTTCTATTGTTGTTTTTTCATATTTACCTTAGATTTTTAATTTTATTTTTCTTAAGTGTTTTCAATTTAGGGTCATAACCTTTGTTTTATTACATATTTTTATTGTGGAAATTTATCCTAAATATTTACCCTAGTTTTCTTTTATGATTTTTATTATGTTTTCTTTTAAAAAACTTAATAAGCACTCAAATAATTTATCTATCAAAGGTTTTAGATTTGTATTGAAGCAAAGAATATTATAAAGTAAAAAACATATATAACTTTGCTTATAAACTGACAGCATTGTAGTGCTGCTAGATGCTAGTTTGATGGGATTCACGATATGAGTTTTGGTTATTATCATGATGGAATGTAAGTACAGGCTAAGGTTTGTACATAGGTGGCAGTAAATTCATTAAACATGTATTCAACCCCATACTTCATCATAATGACAAGGGTTTGTGTTGCACTATAGCCATACACGTAGAGTTTATGGATTGAAGCCATATTCATTGTAGCTGCGTGTTCTGGAGTAAGGGTTTGGTTTTCATGCAGGATGACTAAAAATAAAAGACCTGGAGGATTTTTGTGCAGGATTGAACCTAATAATCTACAATGGGTTCATGAATACCCTAGATCAGCGAAGATGATGTAAGATGCTGGTTGGTTTTCATTCTGTGAAAAGTTGCAGGGGCACAATGAACAGGTAACTAGGGATTTCATTAAAAATTACAGTGATGAAGTTGTTTGGTTTGAAAAGTTACAGATAATAGTGAATGAAGAAACTATAGTAGATGCCATTGGTGTATTGTCTGAAGGAGAGAAATGGTTAAACAGCAGTCATTTGAGTCCTATTTCAACAAATATCTTTTGCCAGAGTTTGAAAAGCTCGATTAGAAGAATGGTATACATATTACGAAGTTGAAACCTATGTGGAAAAAACCATTGGAGATGATCCAAAACTATATAACTTGTGAGGGCCGTTATGACAGAGTTTTGAGGTGTCATTTATGTTTTTTGATGCATATCAGTGGAGAAAAAAAATGAATTTTCCCTATTATCTGTTGAAGAGTATCTAGAAAATGATAGAAAGGGTGCACAACCATCAAGAACATACAGTGCGTTCTCTTTTTCATCAGGGGCTAATCAAAGTGTTAATTGTTTTTCATTTGAAGAAAAAGGGAAAAACATGGAAGGAATTTCTCTTTGAATCTGGTTTTGATGCAGAGAAGGAAACCTTAAAGGAAAATAACAAAACAGAGCAAGAGGAAACCCTAGATAATGTAGATAACCAAACAGAGCAAGAAGAAACCCTAGATGCAAATAATGATGGGTTAGCATGGAAAGGGTCAAAGGTGAATGATGAATTATTAGAAGCATGTGTTGTTAAGCCAATAAAATATTTAAAGGGTAAGGCTGTGGATTCGAGTGTAAGACCTAGTAGAACTCGACTTAGAAGAAAACTTGAAATTGAAGCTGGCCCAAATCTTACAGAGGATAGGGAATTAATTGTTATAGACAAATCAATAAGCAATCATAAGATTCGGTCCATAAATGAAGAGCAGGTTTCTGAAGGTGAAGCATTTGTGGAATTACAAGGAAGAGCTGAACATATTCCAGAAATATTTTGTACAGGAAAGCAAAATTATGATAAAGAGGAAATAGATACATGTCTAGAATATGTATAGAAAGAAGACAGCATGATGGATAAGGATGAATCAGATCTTATTCTAGAATTTACACAGATAAAGAAATTCATGATATATTATAAAAAACAAAATGAATACTTGCATGAGCTAAATGAAAATTTAATGCTTTCAAATAAAAGGTTACGAGAGGATTTAGAAGAAAAAGAGGTTGATTATCAGAAGTTGGTTTGTGTTGCCAAAGACATACTGAAGAAGAAAAGATCTTTACAGGAGTAGTATGATAAAGTCTTGGATCAAAATAGAAAGTTACAGAACAAGGAGCTGAACCAGGATGCTGAATACACCAGGTTACAAAAGAGATCATAGGTCCTTCATGATATGACCTTATTAGCTGAAGTTTCTAAAAGTCGTTGATAGGAGATTTTGATTAGTATCGAGTCAGTAGAATTGACAGATAATAGGTAAGGTAGTTGTATTTTTGTCCACATGGCAATCTTAAGTATTTGTGTAAATTTTAAACTTGAAGTCATACTTAAGTAGATTTACTATTTTTAGTTGTTCGAGATCCATAGTTTAAGGATCTAGAAACCTTGTTAATTTTTAGAAAACCAGTTGTATATATGAAAGAACCAAGACAGAAGAAGGGGTTGGAATTGGAGATGGGAATCCACTTTTGATATGCACTGTAAGACATAAAAACTGTTTTGCATCTTCAATACAGAACCTACTATGATATGCTTATGATTATGAACTTATTTTGTTTTGTTTATGAAATGTATTTTTATGATTTATACTATGTATGGTCAATTAAATCCATTGCATGATTATTATGATAAAGTGCAGTTACCATTTAATATTTATTGACATAACCAAGTTTATTTCATGAATTCATGCTCATACTCCTTCTTGTCATTGAATTTCGTATTTAATTTTATGTCATACAGTCCTCTGATAGTTATATGATCTCCCATATCTTTTGATTGCATACCAACTCTGTTGTGATTTGATTTTACAATATTGAATTATCTTTAAAAGATTTCTTTGAGATTGAACCCTAGTATTCTAGGTTCAACTTTAGGGATAACATCTTCTGGCGCCGTTGCCGGGGATGGAGAAACAAAAGCATATCTTCCCTGGGTATTCGACATCTTTATGTATCTGATTTTGGAAGGTGAACAAGATCAGTGAGACCTGTTATAGACTACATTAGTCACCTACATAAAGTTACAGTGGCTTCAAAAAGGATAGGAACTCGAGGAAATCCATCATCACCTTTAAATTTAGGAGTCTCATATCCTGAACAGATATTAAAAGAGGCTAGGAGAAGGTTAAGCTCTACCTCATTAGAAAAATTTAAAAATTATTCATCCTTGGAGATTCCTGAATCTTCATCTTTCCCTGTTCCTTCTTTTGATCAACATTCTAAGAAAGGAAAAGAAGAATTAGATCTGCTATTTACCCCTTCTCAAATTGACAATTTCCAAGTCTTCACAAATCCTTTGTTATCTGAGGAGGTTAAACTTGAAGCATTGCAAACATGAGCTTCGTATTTGTTTTCAACCCACATACCTTTTGTTAAGACAATCCCAGTGAATCAGCCAAATCCTAGTAATTTGCCTCCTTCATCACAACATTCAAGCACCAATTAGTCTAATTCAAGTTCAAATATTTCCAGCCCTAGAATGGCTTAGCCTCAAAATAGGATGGCTGCTATGGTAGCAGCAAGATATGCCCCACTAGTTTTGCCCCAGCCTCTCAATGCTCTCCCAAGAGGAGATTACCAAAAATATCTTCCAAGATTTAATGGTCAAGGAGATGTTATAGCAGAAGAGCACTGGAATACATACTTGAGTTATGCAGACAATCTGAATTTTGAAAATGAATATTTTTGGATGAGGGTTTTTGTTCAAAGTTTAGATGGTGAAGTGAGAAAATGGTTTCGAGAATTACCACCAAACTATATAGATAATATAGATACTTTAGAAGAGGTGTTCATGAGACAATGGGGAGATACTAAAGATTATTTATACTACATCACATAGTTTGGATCACTGAAAAGAAAGAAAGATGAGGTTGTGGGGGATTTTTCTAAAAGGTTCAATAAAATGTACAGTAGAATACCAGCTGAAATAAAACCCTCTGAGACTTCAATAAAGTTAACTTATGCAAACTCTTTTGATCATGGATTTTCTTTGTTGTTGAGGGAAAGAAAGTCTGCGTCACTTCAAAATATGCAAGATGCAGCATTGGAAGTAGAGTCTAATATTTTGGCTTCAAACACAATCAAAGAGGAAAGAGAGTATCAAACTGTAGATAAAAAAAGGTAAAAAAGAAATCATTCCATCCAATCCTACAAGAATATCTTCTGGCAGTAAAATGGATGAAATGAATAAAATCACTAAAAATTTATCTGTTAAGTTTGATAGGTTGGAGTTGGGAAATAAAAATTAGAACAAACCTATACTTGAAGGAGAAATAAATCAAAACCAATTTAGAAGACCTTTTGTCCCTCGGTTTTTGCCAAGAGAAAGAATAAATAATGATATTCAGAGAGAGAGGAGAGAAAATAAAGAACAGAGGATTCAACCTCCTTTTCAAAATAATAATGTGAGAGATGATGAGTCATATGAGATAGATGAAGGAGAGTTAGATGATCTAGAAGAACAGGAACATAATATTAGTCAGTTTGATGATGATTCTTCTTCTCATTTTTTGACTAAAGCTGATTATCATTATGCTACAGTATTGGATCATTATGAAGAAAATGATTATCAAATGTGCATGCCTAAAATTTGTCAGGAAATTCCAAAGAAATCATATGGCCTTAGATCAGGGGTAAAACATGCAGCACAGGCTAAGAAGATTGTGAAAGTTCATCCTCCTAAACAAAATATTCCTTCAAATCAGAAACAAATTGTAAAAGAGAAAAAAGATGAAGTGGTAAGTCTGGAGGAAGTGAATAAAGCTGTAGGTGGGTTTAATTTAGAGCATGAACTTAATAAAGCTAAGATCACTGTTCCTTTAACATAGTTGATTAAAAACAAGGTTTACAGGGAAGCAGCTTTTAAAACTTTTAAAAATGCAGTGAATTCTATCCCATTTGATGAAATCAATTTGCAAGATGAAAAACCTACCATCACTGTGGGTTCTAAAATTTTTGATCAGCCTGATGATAATTCAGAATATCCTCCTCCTTTTTATGTGACTCTTTCAATGCATGAGCAATTAGTACACAATTGTCTTCTAGATTTAGGAGCTTCACATAACCTCATGCCAAATGCAATCATGGAATCTTTAGGGATGAGTGTTACTAAACCATATCATGATTTGTATGCATTTGATTCTAGGGCAGTGAAGTGTATTGGGGTTATTAAAGATCTTGTGGTGAATTTGACTTAAGTACCTATGAAGAGTGTATTGATGGACATAGTTGTAGTAGATATTTCTCCTAAATTTGGTATGATGTTTTCTAGATCTTGGGAAAAGAAAGTGGGAGGAACTCTGCAAATGGATATTTCATATGCTACAATTCCAGTATTTGGAGGAGATTTCAGAAGACTTTACATAGAAGTACATATGACATACTTGGTAAGTGACAGTAAACACCCTAATAACCATCCAATTTATTCAATTGATGAAAACCTCGGTTCCTATATGTTGTAATTAAGTGATGAGGTTGAAGGAGTTTTACAAGTACATAAAGATATTCCAGTCCAGACAAAGAAAGAAAAACCAGATGGTCTATGGTAGATGTATTTTGATGGTTCATCAAGTAAGGAGGGAGCATGAGCAGGAGTGTTACTGATTTCAGCTAGAGGTGAGGTAATTTCTCTTATGTATAAGTTGGAATTTAAAACAACCAATAATACTACTGAATATGAGGCTTTGATTCTTGGATTAAGAGTAGCAAAATATTTGGGTATTCAAGAGCTTGCTGTGTTTGGCAACTCCAAATTAGTAATCCAGCAAGTAAAGAATGTTTATCAGGTAAAGCAACATTTATTGAAAGTTTATAGAAATGAGGCTTGGGATTTAATAGAAAACTTCTTTATAGATTTCAATATAAATTTTGTTCCAAGAGAATATAATGAAACAGTTGATTCCCTAGCCTTAGCAGTAGCTTACTTTAAGGTTCCAAAAGTGACACATTTGAAGTATCCAATTGATGTGAGATATAGGCCATCTGTTCCATATGACATTAAACACTGGAAAGTTTTTCATGATGATCAGGAGATAAAATAATTTCTGGAGTTAGTAGGTGAATTTTCAAATGACTTAGTTGATCAAGAACAGGATTTTGAATTAATGGAAAATGAACCTTGTAGAAATGATCAATAGCTGATCATAAAATTGTTGAATTAAAAGGAAATTTCATTCCTAAGGGGCTTGTTCCACTTGAGAGTTTGTTTTCAAAGGATGATACATTGTTTAAGCCCACCTTGCAAACAATTGAAGAAAGTATTATAGATTATAACATTGGTTCTGAAGCTTAACCTAAAATGATCAAAATGTCAAAATCACTGTCAAAAAAGGAGAAGAAAAAATATATTAGTTTGCTAAAAGAATTTGTGGACATTTTTGCTTGGTCATATCAAGATTTAAGAACTTATGAAACTAGCATAATTCAACATAAAATTCCTTTGAAACCAAATACTAAGCCTTTTAAACAAAAACTTAGAAGGCTTAACCCAACATTGCTGTCAATAAGTGAAAAAGAGGTAAAGAAATTATTGGATGCAAAAATTATTGTACCTCTGAGATATTCATCATGGATTGCAAATTTGGTGCATGTACGTAAGAAAAATTGGAGAAATAAGGCTTTGTGTTGACTTCTGCAACTTGAACAGATCTTGTTTGAAAGATGATTATTCATTACCAAAAATTGATCAGATTTTGCAAAGAGTTGTAGGATCTCATAGAATTTCAATGATTGATGGTTTTTTTGGTTATAACTAGATTGCAGTACAGCTTGAAGATAGAGAAAAAACAACATTCACAACTCCATGGGGGACTTTTATGTATGATAAAATGCCTTGTGGGCTTATGAACGCAGGTGCCACTTTTCAGAGGGTTATGGACATAGCCTTTGTGGGGGAGAATTAAAAATTTGTAGTAATATACCAAGATGATATTACAGTCTTCTCCAAGTCTGATGAAGATCATCTGAAACATTTAAGACAAGTTTTTACTAAGTGCCGAAAATTTGGTTTGTCATTAAATCCAAAGAAGTCTCACTTTGCTATGACAGAAGGTAAGTTGTTAGGGCACATTGTTTTTGCTAAAGGAATCAAAATAGATCCAAAACAAGTAAAATCCATCTTAAAAATTACTATTCCTAGAAATAAAAAAGAGATTCAATCTTTCTTTGGGAAAATTAATTTTTTGAGATGGTTCATTCCTAATTTCGCAGAAATTATCAAACATATCACTGAGATGCTCAAGAAGGATAGGGAGGTTAAATGGTCAGATCAGGATAGACAGTCATTTGAAGCAATAAAGCATGCATTGATAGAAGCACCAGTATTGATAGCTCCATATTATACTAAGGATTTTGCAATTTTTTCATTTGCATCTGAAGATACCGAAGGTTCTGTGTTATTGGAAAAGAATTCAGATGGCTTGGAACAACCAATTTCTTTTTTCAGTAAAACATTAAGAGATTCAGAGCTTAAATATAATAAAATGGAAAAGCAAGCATATGCATTAGTTAAAGCTCTCAAATTTTTTAGAATGTATGTTTTACATTCCAAGATTTTGGCATATGTTCCAAGTTCCGCAGTCAAGGATATTTTAGCACAACCTGACAGTGAGGGAAAAAGAGGCAGATGGATAGGAAAGGTTATGGAATATCATGTGGATATTAAACCAACAAAATTGGTGAAAGGCCAGGGCTTAGCCAAGCTTCTAACAGAATCAAATTGTCAAGTATTAGATCTTCATTTGATGGCAGAAAATTTAGAACAAGATATGGCAGCAGAATATAGTAAGCAGCAGATTTATAGTAGGTATTGTGATTCTTCTTGGTATAAAGAAATTGTATATTTCCTTTTATATTTACAATGCCCTCCAAAATTGAATAGAATTGAATGCAGATCATTAAAACTTAGAGCAATGAAATACATTTTAATGGATCAATTTTTGTACTGGAAAGATCCTGGAGGAATATTGTTGAAATGTTTGGAAAAATTAGAAGTTGATGCAGTTACTGCTGAATGGCATAGTGGAGTATGTGGTGGGAACAAGTACTGGAAGGAAACTACATTTAAAATCCTAAGAGTAGGATATTATTGGCCTACTCTTTTCTTAGATGTATATCATCAGGTTAGAGCATGTGTGGAGTCTCAAAAGTTTGCAGGTAAGCATAAACTTTAGTCATTACCTTTGAAGCCTATAACAGTGAACTTTCCATTTCAACAGTGGGGTTTAGATTTCATAGAAAAAATTCATCCTCCTTCTAGTGGTCAACACAAATGGATTTTAACTGCTACAAATTTTTTCACTAAGTGGGTGGAGACAATCCCCACAAGGAGAGCAACTGAACAAGTTATAATTAATTTCCTTCAAGAAAATATTCTTAGCAGATTTGGATGCCCTAGGAAATTAATTACTGATAATGCTCCTACTTTTAAATAAATAAAAAAGATGATGAAATTTTGTGAAGAAAATAATATTATCTTGAAGCAGTCGACACCATATTACCCACAGGGTAATGGACTAGCAGAGTCCAGTAATAAAAACATTGTGAACAGTATCAAGAAAATGTTATTTGAAAATAAAAGGAGCTGGGATACCAAATTAAAATTTGCTCTTTGCACTGATAGAGTAACTATAAAGAAGTCATTTGGGACATCCCCTTTTCAATTGGTATATGGAGTGGATGCTTTGTTTCCTGTTCAATTAGCTTCTCCAGTAATTAAATTCCTATAGGAAATAAAAGAAGAACCTAATGATATAAGAAGAAGAATGTTTCAGATAATCCAATTGCAACAGGAGAGAGAAACCATTGAAAATACAGCTGAGATGCACAGAAAAAAGGTGAAAGAAAGTTTTGATAAGAAAGTTAAAAAGGATGTTTTTAAAGTGGGTGACATTGTTCTCAGGTGGGATGCACAAAAGGACGAAAAAGGTAACCATGGAAAGTTAGATAATTTGTGGATAGGACCTTTTTCAGTGATCAAGATTCTGGGAAATAATACTTTTATTTTGCAGAACTTGAATGGTGAAGAGATTGCAGGTCCAGTGAATGGACATTTCCTAAATTATTTCCACACATATTGAGTGGCAGAAGGTCATTGTACATATTCACTGTATATATCATTTTAGTTTCATGAATAAGACTCCAGCCCAATAAGACAGAAATTATGACCTTAGTAGATTTCAGAAGGCACAGGTCAAGATGTTCTTAAAGTCTCACATGGAGAGATTTATCCCTAGCCAGAGCCAGATGTTATCTCTATTGTTGTTTTTTCATATTTACCTTATAGTTTTCATTTTATTTTTCTTAAGTGTTTTCAATTTAGGGTCATAACCTTTGTTTTACCACATATTTTTATTGTGGAAATTTATCCTAAATCTTTACCCTAGTTTTCTTTTATGATTTGTATTATGTTTTCTTATAAAAAACTTAATAAGCGCTCAAATCATTTATCTATCAAAGGTTTTAGATTTGTATTGAAGCAAAGCATATTATAAAGCAAAAAACATATATAACTTCGCTTATAAAATGGCAGCATTGCAGCGCTGCCAGATGCCAGTTTGATCATTAGAGGAAATTTGGGGTCTAAAATGGGCCTTATAAGAAAACGCGCCAATAATAAATTTTGTGAGTTGGAATTCAAGAACCAATAGAATTTCAATAAAATGAGTCAACCATAATGGTTGAATTTACATATTTGTCATAAAAGAAAACTACATTTTTGTTCAGATTTTCAACAAATCTCCCTATGTTTTTGTTGAGGCCTGGAAATTCGCAGGCGGCAACAGTAAGGGATTCTCCCCAATCAGCGTTCCCAACTAGCCCACTGACTATTTGGTATAGGGAATCCGTCCGGTTTACGGTCCGGCTACCGTAGGTCAAAGTACCAACAAGGGTTTACCGGTTGCGGCCCGGTCCATCGGAATTTGTATTTTGACTTATTATATGCAATGCATATTCCTATCTTAACAATGCAGGGTGATAAAGATGCAAGGAATGACACAATGTGCTGCGCAGGTTCTTACCTCTCGTCTTATGCTCACCAACATCTAAACCACATATGCAACTATGAAATGAGATGACTAACTATCTATCCCCGAGGAGCCAGAATATGATTATTTGTGAGTAATGTACTACTTTCATGTATAATAAACAAAATTACAGATAGCTGTTATTTACGTTTACAACACATGAGTGAGAAAATATTCTAACAACCAGATAGCCAATTGTTATATACAAACACATGCATTACTCTAAGTGAAATTTCCATAAATAAAATCAGAAATTATTCAACCAGACATAGGTCATAAAGTTAGAACAATCTCACGATTCACAGACATAAGCTGAAAAACAAAGTAATTCATCTTTCCGCCATCCATGGTACATCATTTGGAAAACTTCACAGTTCTTTCTCCAACAGGAAAACCAACTCTTTATTGCAAAATGAAGTAGTTCTTCTTACAATAAGTCCTCCAGTCTAACTGGGAAAAAGCCCTTTCTTTGTCTACCTTCCCTAGTTTTATACAAAAAGCAAAATTGGTTGGGTTGCCCAAAGTGACCTTTGGGCTCCCCAACATTTCAATTTCCTACAACCTTTTACAAATTATTTAAATATACAAAGTTTGACCGGTCCTTCTCACGAGGAGGGTGCCGCTTGGTCTTCCAAGAACTTTCTCCATGCTGCTGCTTCAGCAGCGAGACTCTCAAACGAGCTAGGTTCCAGAAACTGAATGTTCAGCTCGAATTTGTCAACTTGCTTCCGAATGGCCTCAATTCTGGTTGGGTTCAACCGTACCTGTTCCTCCAAGAGCTGTACGCTAATGGCCGAGTGGCCTATTTCATTTTTGAGGATTTGTTCATCAATAGCACTGATGCATTCCACTTTGGCTTCCTCATCTTGTTGCCTTTTCTGCAACATTTCTGCGAATGCATCATGAGTTGGGAACTCTTGTAATCTCTGCCCAGCTTCTGCCTGACAACGATTGTAGGCGACCAGGGCTCTTCTAAAGAATTCGGAGCATGCTCCCTTTGTTTTCTTGACATTCTTCTGAAAATATTCTGCAGTGTTGATGGCAAATTCTATCAGGTCATGGTCCCGTTTCAAAGCTTGTTTATCTTTGACTACTAGCTCAGCTGGGACTTCTTTGTCATCCTCCATCCAGGTTATCCTTGAAGTCAGTACTTCAAGTATGTCTTGCGACCTGTCCACAAAATAAGAAGCTGTGTCTAAAATTTCGTCCAGTCTGCCGTCAATCTGGAGGACCTGACATCTTTCCTCCTCTAGAGCATTCTGCAGGTGCAGCACCTTAGCTTTCTAAGCCAAGATGTGATCTTTAACTAGCTGCAGATTGACCTGCTGTGCCTTTGCTTCTTCCAGCTGCTTTTCCAGCTCCTTAATGCTCAAGGTATTGGATTCATATATGATCTTTTGTTGCTCCATCAGGTCTTCCATCTTTACCCTCAGTTGCTCCTTTTCATCCTTTAAAACTTGAATCTCCTGCTGGGCTTTTCCCAGGGCTTCTTGTGTTGTTTCTTTCACCTGTACTTCTTGTTGAATGGCATGGATTTTGCTCTTCGTGGCTTCCATTTCTTTAAGCAGATGGTCATACTTTCTTTTCATCCTATTTCCATCTTCTCTTTCCTTCCTGAGGGTGTCCTTCAGCTGAGCGGAGGTTTTCTTGGTTGAGTCTATATCCTTCATCATTCGATCTACATTGTCCTCCGTAGCGTCTATTGCTTCCCTGCCAGCCCTTATGACAAACTTTGGATCTTTATCTGTCCCAACCATCACAGCTTTATCAGTTATCATTGTGCTGGTCATTCCTTCAGCCTCTATCTTTTGCTCAGTTCTCCTCATAATCCTTTTGGTAGCCCTATCATAGTATACTGTGCTAAAATCAGGGACTTCTTCCCCCTTTTTGTGTGCAAAGGGCACTAACTGAAGCGTGGGAGTTGTAGGAGTGATAGTAGTGAGCACTTGCATGGTCTGCACCTAAGGGTTTTCTTCACCCTGACTTTGTTCTGGTGGTATTTCAGAAGCTGATTGTTGTATCAATTCTGTCTTCTCAGCTTCCTTTTTGCGAAGCTCTTCATTCAGCCTTCTCTGGGCTTCCTCAGCTGCTTGCTTAGCAGCCTCCTCCGCTTCTCTAGCTGTTTCTTTTGCTCTTTCAGCTGCATCCTGGGCAGCTTTCCTCTTTTCCTCTTCTCCTTTCTGGAGCCATTCCGCAGCCTCCTCTTCTAGCCTTTGGGCCTCTTCTCTTATTCTTCGGGCTGTTTCCTCAGCCTTAGCCTGCTTAGCCTTCTCTTGTTCAGATCCTTCCCCACCCTTGGTGGAGTGCTTCGGTTTGAACCTCTTACTGAGTGCTTTCATGTTCGGGGCTCTTCTGAACACGGATTCATCCTTGTCGAAATGATGGGTGTACTCATAAAACACCTTGTGCTTTCTGCAATGCTCAGCCATTCTTTCATGAGTGTCATTTCTCTTGAAGGTCATCTCCCCAAAATGGAACTTTTCTAGTTCCTCTATAAATTCAGGAGCTTGTTTTACATTGGCGAAACTATGGCTGCCTAACTTAAATGGTAAGGGAGGATAGACATCCTTCTTCTTTGAAAATAAGAAATGACCAACTCCGTCAATAAATACCTGTCTAACAGCCTCCTTATGGATGATATAATCTATTGCGTACTCGGGCAAC
>LPNX011193999.1:0-19116 GCA_001517045.1 Pseudotsuga menziesii | reverse complement strand
AACTTTCTCCATGCTGCTGCTTCAGCAGCGAGACTCTCAAATGAGCTAGGTTCCAGAAACTGAATGTTCAGCTCGAATTTGTCAGCTTGCTTCCGAATGGCCTTAATTCTAGCCGGGTTCAACCGTACCTGTTCCTCCAAGAGCTGTACGCTAATGGCCGAGTCACCTATTTCATTTCTAAGGATTTGTTCATCAATAGCACTGATGCATTGCACTTTGGCTTCCTCATCTTGTTGCCTTTTCTGCAACATTTCTGCGAATGCATCATGAGTTGGGAACTCTTGTAATCTCTGTCCAGCTTCTGCCTGACAACGATTGTAGGCGACCAGGGCTCTTCTAAAGAATTCGGAGCATGCTCCCTTTGTTTTCTTGACATTCTTCTGAAAATCTTCTGCAGTGTTGACGGCAAATTCTATCAGGTCATGGTCCCGTTTCAAAGCTTGTTTATCTTTGACTACTAGCTCAGCTGGGACTTCTTTGTCATCCTCCATCCGGGTTATCCTTGAAGTCAGTACTTCAAGTATGTCTTTCGACCTGTCCACAACATAAGAAGCTGTGTCTAAAATTTCATCCAGTCTGCCGTCAATCTGGAGGACCTGACATCTTTCCTCCTCTAGAGCATTCTGCAGGTGCAGCACCTTAGCTTTCTGAGCCAAGATGTGATCTTTAACTGGCTGCAGATTGACCTGCTGTGCCTTTGCTTCTTCCAGCTGCTTTTCCAGCTCCTTAATGCTCAAGGTATTGGATTCATATATGATCTTTTGTTGCTCCATCAGGTCTTCCATCTTTACCCTCAGCTGCTCCTTTTCATCCTTTAAAACTTGAATCTCCTGCTGGGCTTTTCCCAGGGCTTCTTGTGTTGTTTCTTTCACCTGTACTTCTTGTTGAATGGCATGGATTTCGCTCTTCATGGCTTCCATTTCTTTAAGCACATGCTCATACTTTCTTTTCAGCCTATTTCCATCTTATCTATCCTTCCTGAGGGTGTCCTTCAGCTGAGCGGAGGTTTTCTTGGTTGAGTCTATCTCCTTCATCATTCGATCTACATTGTCCTCCGTAGCGTCTATTGCTGCCCTGCCAGCCCTTATGACAAACTTTGGATCTTTATCTGTCCCGACCATCACAGCTTTATTAGTTATCATTGTGCTGGTCATTCCTTTAGCCTCTATCTTTTGCTCAGTTCTCCTCATAATCCTTTTGGTAGCCCTATCATAGTATACTGTGCTAAAATCAGGGACTTCTTCCCCCTTTTTGTGTGCAAAGGGCACTAACTGAAGCGTGGGAGTTGTAGGAGTGATAGTAGTGAGCACTTGCATGGTCTGCACCTCAGGGTTTTCTTCACCCTGACTTTGTTCTGGTGGTATTTCAGAAGCTGATTGTTGTATCAATTCTGTCTTCTCAGCTTCCTATTTGCGAAGCTCTTCATGCCTTCTCTGGGCTTCCTCAGCTGCTTGCTTAGCAGCCTCCTCCGCTTCTCTAGCTGTTTCTTTTGCTCTTTCAGCTGCATCCTGGGCAGCTTTCCTCTTTTCCTCTTCTCCTTTTTGGAGCCATTCCACAGCCTCCTCTTCTAGCCTTTGGGCCTCTTCTCTTATTCTTCGGGCTGTTTCCTCAGCCTTAGCCTGCTCAGCCTTCTCTTGTTCAGATCCTTCCCCACCCTTGGTGGAGTGCTTCGGTTTGAACCTCTTACTGAGTGCTGTCATGTTCGGGGCTCTTCTGAACACGGATTCATCCTTGTCGAAATTATGGGTGTACTCATAAAACACCTTGTGCTTTCTGCAATGCTCAGCCATTCTTTCATGAGTGTCATTTCTCCTGAAGGTCACCTCCCCAAAATGGAACTTTTCTAGTTCCTCTATAAATTCAGGAGCTTGTTTTACATTGGCGAAACTATGGCTGCCTAACTTAAATGGTAAGGGAGGATAGGCAGCCTTCTTCTTTGAAAATAAGAAATGACCAATTCCGTCAATAAATACCTGTCTAACAGCCTCCTTATGGATGATATAATCTGTTGCGTACTTGGGCAACAGATAAGGTGTCTTTGACCCACCAAACATTCTCAGATACATTCGGTTTTCTGTCAAGAAAAAATCACCGTATTCATCTATTACCTGCATGGCTTCTTCAGACATGCAGTCACATTCCTTTTGGAAGACAAGAGTGTGCAGAGGCATGATAAAATGCTCACAGATTTCTCGGTAGTAACTATGGTATTGATGAGCCCCCAGTGGCTTAAAGGCTGCATATACGGGCATTCTGTTCCTGTCCTAAACACATTTGAGCCGGGGGAAGGGCTGGTGGCATATTATGCAGTCAATTAGGATCGAGCTCATATAAAACTCGAATTTTTTCTGTTGTACTCCTCCTTTTGCTGCAGCTATATAGGAAGACAGACTACTAGATACCAGGCCGGACCAGTTGAATATGGTCCCTTCAGTGGCCACATAGAACATCAGGGGTATCCATTCGAACTTGAATAATCTACCATTGGCCCTCCCGAAGATCCTATTCAACATTAGAGCTATGAATCTGTACGGGGGTCTAAGGGTGGCTGTGTCATAATCTTCAGTAGCTCTATGTCTATAGAGCTTCCCTGGTAATAGCATCTTTCTCATGGTTTCTATCAAATCCATCCTGAGATTGTCCAACCACTCATTGGACAAGAAAACTTGAGGTTCAGGAAAGTGGTAGGCTAAGGCTACATATCCAGGGATAAAGGAAGCATAGCCCTGACCTTCAACATTACAAATAAGCATTGAACCATGGTTTGTGTGTGGAAGGATCCACCTCATCAACTCAACACATGGAAACATTTCTGGCCTGGTGGCAACCTTCATGATTGCAGATTTTTCTATGTTTGCGTAGATGTGTTCCTCCTCCAGGCCCATATCGGGGACTTCCCTACGGGAAATCATCCTGTGTATGTCTCCCCACTTATACTCAGGGTCCACCCCCGTGACACACTATGTATCCTCATATATGTACTCAGTTGGTAGGTCGGCCTCTATTACTGTTTGCTCTTCTACCACAGGGGCCTTCTTTTTCTGTCTCCTGGACATCTTGAAATCTTCCTGCAATGTAAAACATCATGATATTAAGCAATTCAAATTTGAAAATATTAAGAAGCAGTTTATTCTTTCTCCATTTGTCTATGTGGCTATAATGATATCAGACATAGGTTCTTTACATTGAAGGATTTGAACTAGTCATGCAATCTTTTGAGCTGTGCTATTGTCTTATATCGGTGTGTAAGTAAGAAAGCAACACATATGTACGCACAACTTGACCATCTGAACTATCAGCACAAACTCAAATCATTTCTGCAATATAACGAGCCATAAATGCTAAAGGATTTACTTCATCAAACGGTCTGCCATCAAGACTAATCAATATGCCAATTTATAAAAATGACGGTAAGTAATGTGAGTGCAAAATCAACACGACTATCCTGTAAACTTAAACAAGCTTTAGCAAGGATAAGAATAGCAAAGCCTATGCCGCTTGCGGACATGACAATTACATTGATGCGGTCATGAAATACGGGCACCCATGACAACCATTCGCGCAGGGGAAACCAATCAGCGCCATTACTCATTATACCCCCAAAGCTTCGAATAATAACTGCGGCACGGCCCTAGGGCCTCACGGTGGCCGACGATGGTAAATGCGCAGCGCGGAGGCTAAGATTAGGGCTCGAGGAACAGGGAATCGAACAGCCAGGTGTCTATCATGGAAAAAACGGCGAAAATCCTATCCAAATTTTTTCAAGGACCTCATCATAACAAGAAATAACCAGGTGCAGGCGGCATAACGGCCGCCTGCACCGTGTCTTCCTCTATCGCTAGGGATGAACTAAACAGAGGAGGTAGATGAAAACGCGGGCCTTATAAAAGGAAAAAAACCAATCCCTCTAACCGCACAAGTTATCCACCCCAAAAAGATAAAACGCGGGCGCAACTACTGGGAAAACGAGACCGACAACCCTAGCCATGGGTAAAAAACCCCGTTTGTGAGCAAAACGGAACTACGGGCCGTAAACACAGTCACCCCCACCAAAACCAAAACTGTCCAGCTCGAAACCTGAAAAACACTAGGAAAGGGAATACGATCCTACCTGGCAGGGATGCGCGGCTGCTGTGGCGACAACGAAGAAGCTCTCAATCGACAGCTGGATGAAGGTACGAGCACAGGGTTCCACCAAATTCGTGAGCTCGACAGCGTTGACAGCTCGGGCGCAACAAATAACGATAAAAACCCAAAATGCGCCTCCCCGTATATATAAAATATCACACGTGCGACCAGTCAACTCCGTCGGAGCGATCACGTAAGTCAGTCGGGCGACTAAAACTCCCCCTCTCCGCAACGGCAGACCATGCTCACTACTCCATCACCCGCAACGCACAACATAAGTCATGCGATCGAGAAACGTGGTCGGGCAGTAGCAGATTCATTTGTCGGATGACCAGGAGTTTGGCGACTCCCGCAACGGCGGATGCAACGGGGAAGTCAACACTCTCCAAGGCTCCGATACACATAGTCGGCGGTAAACAACATCTCCGGACTTCCCATTGATCCGCAACGGCGGCGAGGGTGGAGTTCATCTCCTTTCGATGTGAAATGAAGACAACGCCCGCAATAGCCACAAATTTTTACCACCCGCAACGGCAATACAAAAAGATTAACTCCCGCAACAATCGGCGCACAAACACGACAACCAAGATTCGAAGAAGGGCCGCAACGGCGGGGTGGAACAAAAAATCAAGTTTCGAAAGCCACCCGCAATGGTGGGGTGGAAAAGAAAAAGACGAGCTGAAAACCACCCGCAACAGGTTAGGAGGATCCGAAACACACCCGCAACGGCGGGCTTGTCAACAAACTAACTCCCGCTACAAGAAGGCTTTAAAACGAAATCTTTAAAAGAGTTTTGCAAAACGGCAAGGGACTCAATTAAGATGAAATTTAAGGCACAAAAACGATGAGAAACCAGTCGATCGATAGCACTCAAATTTCATGAAGGCGCTTCAACATCCATAAGTTAAAATCAACAGGATGAAACCAAGAAAAGGACTGAACTAATCCAAAGTAAAGGAGGGTCCAAAATTTTTTAGAAATTTGGGAAAATTGTTGTAGCTGCAACAGTTTTTACTCAAATTCCGAGCAGGAGAGATCGTTGGATACGAAATTTAATTCTACATCCAACGAGTATCCACACTACATACTTTTGACAAACCCCGCTACCCCAAAAAACAAGAAATACCTAAAAACATGTGATGATGATGTCATCATCACATGTTTTCAGGTATTTCTTGTTTTTTGGGTAGCGTGGTCTGTCAAAAGTATGCAGTTTGGGTGCTCGTTGGATGCAAAATTAAATTCCGCATCCAATGAGCTCTCCCACTCAGAATTTGAGTAAAAACAAAGGGAGATATGTCAAAAATACAACAAAAAAGTAGTTTTTTTCATTCTTCCTCCAAAATTAATAACTATTATTTTATTATTTTAACTATTAGTTTATTATTTTCCTTAGGAGGCCCATTTTAGACCTCAAATTTCCTCTAATGTGGGATTCACGATATGTGTTTTTCTTATTATAATGATGGAATGTAAGTACAGGCTAAGGTTTGTACACAGGTGGAAGTAGCTTCATTAAACATGTATTCAACTCCATACTTCATCATAATGACAAGGGTTCATGTTGTACTGTAGGCATACACGTAGAGTTTATGGATTGAAGCCATATTCATTGTAGCCGCGTGTTTTGGAGTAAGGGTTTGGTTTTTCATGCAGTGGGTTCATGAATACCCTAGATCAGTGAAGATGATGCATGATGCTGGCTGGTTTTCATTCTGTGAAAAGTTGTAGGGGCACAATGAATAGGTAACTAGGGCTTTCATTAAAAATTACAGTGATGAAGTTGTTTGGTTTGAAGAGTTGCAGATAACAGTGAATGAATAAACTATAGCAGATGCCATGGGTGTATCACCTGAAGGAGAGAAATGGTTTAAACAGTAGTCATTTGAGGCTGATTTCAGCAAATATCTTTTGCCAGGGTTTGAAAAGCTCGATTAGAAGAATGGTATACATATTATGAAGTTGAAACCTATGTGGAAAACACCATTGGAGATGATCCAAAACTATATAACTTGTGAGGGCCGTTATGACAGAGTTTGAGGTGTCATTTACGTTTTTTGATGCATCTCAATGGAGAAAAAAATGAATTTGCCCTATTATCTGTTGAAGAGTATCCAGAAAATGATAGCAAGGGTGAAAAGCCATCAAGAACACACAGTGCATTCTCTTTTTCATCGGGGGCTAATCAAACTGTTAATTGTTTTTCATTTGAAGAAAAAGGGAAAAACATGGAAGGAATTTCTCTTTGAATCTGGTTTTGATGCAGAGAAGGAAACCTTAAAGGAAAATAACAAAATAGAGCAAGAGGAAACCCTAGATAATGTAGATAACCAAACAGAGAAAGAAGAAACCCTAGATGCAAATAATGATGGGTTAGCATGGAAAGGGTCACAGGTGAATGATGAATTATTAGAAGCATGTGTTGTTAAGCCAGTAAAAGATTTAAAGGGTAAGGTTGTGGATTTGAGTGTAAGACCTAGAACTCGACTTAGAAGAAAACTTGAAATTGAAGCTAGCCCAAATCTTATAGAGGACAGTGAATTAATTGTTATAGAAAAATTAATAAGCAATGATAAGATTTAGTCAGTAAATGAAGAGCAGGTTTCTGAAGGTGAAGCGTTTGTGGACTTACAAGGAAGGGCTAAACATATTCCAAAAATATTTTGTACAGGAAAGAAAAATTATGATAAAGAGGAAATAGATACATGTCTAGCATCTGTACAGAAAGAAGACAGCATGATGGATAAGGATGAATCAGATCTTATTCCAAAATTGACATAGATAAAGAAATTCATGATATCTTATAAAAAAACAAAATGAATACTTGCATGAGCTGAATGAAAATTTAATGCTTTCAAATAAAAGGTTGCGAGAGGATTTAGAAGAAAAAGAGGTTGATTATCAGAAGTTGGTTTTTGTTTCCAAAGACATATTGAAGAAGAAAAGAGCTTTACAAGAGCAGTATGATAAATTCTTGGATCAAAATAGAAAGTTGCATAACAAGGAGCTGAACCAGGATGCTGAATACACTAGGTTACAAAAGAGATCATAGGTCCTTCATGATATGACCATATTAGCTAAATTTTCTAAGAGTCTTTGATAGGAGATCTTGATTAGTATTGAGTCAATAGAATTGACATAAAATATATAAGGTTGTTGTATTTTTTTCCACATGGCAATCTTAAGTATTCGTGTAAATTTTAAACTTTAATTCCTGCTTAAGTAGATTTACTATTTTTAGTTGTTCGAGATCCATAATTTAAGGATCTAGAAACCTTGTTAATTTTTGGAAAATCAGTTGTATATATGAAAGAACCGATACAGAAGAAGGGGTTGGAATCGAAGATGGAAATCCACTTTTGATATGTACTGTAAGACATAAAAACTTTTTTGCATCTTCAATACAAAACCTACTATGATATGATTATGATTATGAACTTATTTTGTTTTATTTATGAACTATATTTTTATGATTTATCCTGTGTATGGTCAATTAAATCCATTACTTGATTCTTATGATAAAGTGCAGTTACCATTTAATATTTATTGACAGAACCAAGTTTATTTCATGAATTCATGCTCGTACTCCTTCTTGTCATTGAATTTTGTATTTAATTTTATGTCATACAGTCCTCTGATAGTTATATGATCTCCCATATCTTTTGATTTCATACCAACTCTGTTGTGATTTGATTTTACAATATTGAATTATCTTTAAAAGATTTATCTAAGCTTGAACCCCAGTAGTCTAGGTTCAACTTTAGGGATGACACAATGAAAGCCAAATAATCGAATGCACCACACAAATTAATTTTTAGTGACGATTTCAAGCTCAATTTAAAAAAATAATCTGTTGAATGACCCGTCGAGGAGGCATATTGGCGATGTGTGGAAAATTTGAAATTTTTCCACGATTTGGAAAAATTCAAAATATAGTCAACAACCAATAGAAGTGAGGAATTTATCCACGTGGACCATAGATGTGAGGGCATCTAGGTGGTGAAGTGAAATACCAATGTAGATGGGATCAAACACATTGAATAGGGTAAAAATGAGTTGGTCGACATGGTTATTTGTTTTTATTAAATCTCGTTTCACTGCATCTAACAATAGGGAACACTGGTGCACTCTACAATAGTGCACATTGATACAAGCAGGTGTTAAAATAAAATAATGTTTTTTAATAAAATAACAAAATAATATTTTTTTAACAAAATGGTTTCCAGTGCATTTTGTTTAATCACATGCACCGAGGTGTGTAGTCAATTAATGCAATGTTATTATCTTTTAAAAGGTTTCTCATTAATAAAATTATAAATTTTTTTATTAAAAAATATGATGTGTTTGTGTATACAACACACACCGAGGCATTTAAAAACTAGCGCGTCGTTTATATGCTTAACGTGAAAATTTATGATTTTTTTCTTAAATTTAGTTTGGTTCATTAGTATTGATCAGACACATCGGTGCAGTTTTGTTATTTAACGCACTGAAATGAGGTTTTTATCTAAAATTTAACGTGTTTTTTTTGTAGAATAATATATATATTTTTTAATTTTTTATTAAAAAATCATATAGTGTGTTAATTTCTAGTACACGCAACATGGTGTTTGTGTGTTAGGAGATGCACTACTCTGGTTCTTGGAATTTTTTGTTTTTTTACAATTAAGTTGCTTTTCATCATAGTGTGATATGATAGGAAACCGAATGATGTGCATTGTTTACAAATGCGTCGGTGCATTTAATGTACTAAATGCCCTAAAATAAAAAAATTATGCTAAAACCACTAGTCACTCACCTCGACCTCCTCTATAAATATATATTTGGGCTCTTTTGGGAGGCACATACAATATAACCTCTGCTAAAAGGCCTTTCCCTTGTAATGTAAGAGGACCATCCTAGTCATCGATTCCTCCATATAGAGGATATTAACTAATATGTCTCACGAGAGAGAGCTTAATAACAACATGTAGTTCTCACAAATAATTTTCCTCTACAATGATAGAAAATAGTTGCTTCTAACCCTACACTCTTGTCATGGCATAATTAATGTTTACCCCAACATGGTACAATCAAGGTGCCCCTCCATATAGGAAAAATGCATTAAATGATAACATATGTGTGTGTGAAAATGAAGTTGACATCTAGACTTGACATCACTACTGTGAAATTCCCACATATTAATCATCAGATAAGGAAGAATTAATATCCTAGCATACTATCCCTCTACATGTAGAGAAGCCATGCATTTATATAATGTAATGTTTCATGTATTGAAAGGAATTTTATGAAGGTGTGCACATAAACACGTTACTCAAATTTATAATATTAATGAGGGCCTACCTTAGGACCCTTGCACCATGTTCGCACTACAAGTCCTTCAGAGTTTCCCACCACACTTAAATGTATTATTTAATTCTATCAGTGGTTTATATCCTTTATATGATCAATTAATAAATTTGAAATTAGCCAGTCTAAGCTCAAACTTACTCACCATGCAACCCTTCAGATCCTAGTATCTTCACATGACACTAAAATATTTTGATGTGTAGTATATCAAGGGGAGTATAATTATGTTATGGAATTGTCATATTGGAGATATTTAGGCTCATTAGAGATTTATCCTTCTCCCATTTATCTTGAGGAATTTTATGGCCATCCTTTTAAACCCCATGTGATTGTCCCTAGATTTCCAAGATAGGAGGTAAAATTGTTTCCATAGAGGTTGAGGTTTTTTATGCTCCTCTTAATTACAAACCTGTTATTGGGAAGGAGTTGTTCATATGAAATGATGATATTTATAATTTATGTATTCCATGTGATTGGTTTCCTTTGTTTAGGCAAGATAATCAATATTTTTTATTTAGTTGATTACTGGCATAGTAGAAGTCATTCTTTGTCATCCTTGAACATATCACATATTTCTAATGATCTCTTATAGATGGGTTGCAGTATTTCCTTAGGATCCTTTAACATGATTTTGAGTATCTATTCTTATGACTGGTTATTCTTCCAGTCATTGTGGAGCACCAACAAATGCATCTTGCATTTCAAGATGATATAATTAGTCTCATTTGGTGTTAGTTGTTTCCCAAGCCTTCATTATGTAATGCTAATGATCCAGGATGTATTTAACCTATATCAACCATTTCTCAGATGTCTTATTTGTCCATTCCATACTTTTTAATTCCAAGTTTCACTTAGTGGTTTTATTTATCAATATATTGTTCCAACAATCAACTCATGTTTCCACCATTAACTCATGTCAGTTGATGGGGGATGCCTTAGTTCCCTCCTTTTGTTGAACCTTTTTCCTATCAAATTTATCTCATTACATGGGAATAAAATTTAGATCCATTTACAAACCTTTGACATTGTAATCATTAGTGGTAGGCTCCCTCACAGTTGATAGTGGGTTTCCATAAAATACCCCCACTTAGATGATTTTACCAAGTGTGTGATATTATCACATCTAATCATACTTTCTAGACTATACTTTGTATGTTGGCACCCATTATCATTATCAATGGGTAGACTAGAATTTTCCAATGATATTCATCAATGACTAATGATCAGACAGTCTCTAGCATGTTTAACATAAAATTCTTTATTTACATGGTATAGATTCATACTTATAAAAAATATGGTTTGAATACTTGGAGTCATGGTGCTACAATTTGTTGGTGCCACTACTTGCATTTTTTTGGGGATTGTAGCACTATCTTATAGGTACCTTAGAGAGCCACCTTTGCATTATTGTTAGTTCTCCTATTGTACACTAAGAACTAGATCCACTATGTATCTTTTCATGGCTATGATGTTGTTTGACATGGATTCATTGTATATTTTTCATGTCCATGGTTTTCCATATGTTATATTTTTTGGATCCACAATGTATTAGATTGTGTATCCATGCTTGTTTTCATTGATATCAACCTACGCATTGTGGGTATTTCCTAACCATTAGGTAAAAAAAATTCCCTTCAACATTAACTAACCACAATATCTTCCTCCATGAGACAACTAACTATCGTATCCTCCTCTAACAATTGATCAACCACCATCTCCTCTTTCATGAGTGGATTGAACACATTCTAATATTGTAGCAGTTGATTGACCATCAGAACCTCCTCTATCAATTGACCAACCATTGTCTCCTCCTCAGTGAGCCAATCAACCAACATTGCCTGCTCCACAAGCTCACTAAAAGCCATATACTCATCAACAAATTGAACAACCACCATCTCCTCCTCTAATAAACAATCAAATAGCATGTCCTCCTCCACGACCTAACCAACTGACACCTCCTCCTTCAATAGTTGACCAATCACCATCTCCTCCTCTAGTATTTGACTGATAAGTTGTGACACCCACTACACCCATTGATTGTATAAACACCATGTTCAGATCAAGTGATATATTTTCTGGTGGACAGATATATCCAATTTTTGCATTCTATATTTTCATTTGACAAAGATATTGATGCATTTAGTGGAAAAACTAACGTATAATAGTTGTTGATCATATGTATATATTTATTTGTTGATCTCTCTCTCTCTCTCTCCAATGAAACATTAACCCTCCCTCTCTCCCTCTCTCTCCCTCTCTCTCTCCCTCTCTCTCTCCCTCTCTCTCTCCCTCTCTCTCTCCCTCTCTCTCTCCCTCTCTCTCTCCCTCTCTCTCTCCCTCTCTCTCTCCCTCTCTCTCTCCCTCTCTCTCTCCCTCTCTCTCTCCCTCTCTCTCTCCCTCTCTCTCTCCCTCTCTCTCTCCCTCTCTCTCTCCCTCTCTCTCTCCCTCTCTCTCTCCCTCTCTCTCTCCCTCTCTCTCTCCCTCTCTCTCTCCCTCTCTCTCTCCCTCTCTCTCTCCCTCTCTCTCTCCCTCTCTCTCTCCCTCTCTCTCTCCCTCTCTCTCTCCCTCTCTCTCTCCCTCTCTCTCTCCCTCTCTCTCTCCCTCTCTCTCTCCCTCTCTCTCTCCCTCTCTCTCTCCCTCTCTCTCTCCCTCTCTCTCTCCCTCTCTCTCTCCCTCTCTCTCTCCCTCTCTCTCTCCCTCTCTCTCTCCCTCTCTCTCTCCCTCTCTCTCTCCCTCTCTCTCTCCCTCTCTCTCTCCCTCTCTCTCTCCCTCTCTCTCTCCCTCTCTCTCTCCCTCTCTCTCTCCCTCTCTCTCTCCCTCTCTCTCTCCCTCTCTCTCTCCCTCTCTCTCTCCCATCACCCAGAAATATGAAATCAAAATTGGACTCGGAGTCATCAACACCCAAAAATTCAGAATCATAACACGGAATCTCAATATCAGAGTCATTGGGCGGGTTTCCGTTAAGTAATTAGATTTTGTGAGGACTCCCGAATGGAATGTTGTTACCATCTGATTTCATACAACTATGCAAGGTCTTCTGAGACTGTTGTCCCCTACTGATCTTCCTGGTTTGGTTGGTGAGTGACTGATCCCATCCATCCACCCATGGGTTCTAAGGTCTTAGTTTACCTAGAATCAGTTCGAGGAGATGGAGAAAAAAACCCAGTACCTCTCTCTCTCTCTCTCTAATGAAACATTAACCCTCCATGCTTTGACAATGTCTAAAATGTTTTAAGATTGTAAAAAAAATTCAATGAGTCACTTTCTCTCCAATGAAACATTAACCCTCCATGCTTTGACAATGTCTAAAATGTTTTAAGATTGTAAAAAAAATTCAATGAGTCACTTTCAAGTTTAACAATAATGGTATATATGATTGGTTTAAATTGGTTTAAAAAGTGAGGGATCTTTAATTTATATAAATAACTGGAATAATCTTATAAATTTGTTGTTTAATGAACTACTTTCATGCTTTGATCGAAGCAACTCAATCTTGAAAAGTGAGAGGGATCTTGACTTTATGTAAAAATGGTTTACATGTATAATTGATGTTTATATTTAAATTAACATATATAAACTATCTACATCATCCCCACCATTTCCCATATACCTTAGACATAAACACTTAATCTACATATATAAATATATGGTATTATCTTAGAAAAGAAGATCAATGAAAGGCTAGAAATGCAAGGTAAGTAGGATAAATCCAAGGATTTTTTAGAAGGCATCATTCAACCATGGACCGCCTCGTTACACTTAGGATCATTGCATAGAAATGTTATAATAATAAGTCTGACCTATTTTTTTTTCTTTGTGGATTTTAGAAAAGATTTTGATACATTGCTTAGAAATAACTTGTGTAATAGGGTAGAGGAGTTAAAGGTTCCTTTTGAGTTGAAAGATGACGTGATAAGGTTATACGAAAAGGTCATTGCAAGTTTAAGAAAAATGAGGGGTGGACAACGAATATAAATTGTAATATTGGAGATAAACAAGGTTTCCCACTCTCCCCTACCTTTTTTTGGAATTTACATTGATAAGCTAGAAAGGTGTTTAGAAGAAGCAGGTTGTGTCGATACAATCTTAGTTGTGATAGTCATCATCCTCCTACTTTATGTTGATGATATTGTTCTTATGGAAAGGCATCCTTCTAATCTCAATAAGAAATTAAGAATTCTTAAATATTTTTTCTCTAACATGGGTATGACTGTTAACACCGACAAGACAAAAATCATGATTATAAAATCTAAGAAAGACACCTATGCAAATTATATTTATGATAATAGAAATATAGAGGAGGTAACTTCTTACAAGTATCTCAGTATTGATATTCATCACAAGCTCAATTGGAACTATAACATTGAGAAAAGGATTAATGGAGGGTGGAAAGCTTATTTTGGTCTTGAAAATAATTGTACATCAATTAATCTGGTCATGTTGGATAAAAATAAGTTTCTCTTTGAAACTCTTGTCATCCATTTTATCTTGTATGGTTGTGAAGTGTGAGGGTGCAACATTTCTAGAGAATCTTGGAGGAAGATTGAGAAAATCCAAAGGCAGTATATAAATTATAACCTCAAAATTAAAAGAAATATGCCTTATCCTATTCTCCTCATAGAAGTGGGTATTTCCCTCTTTGAGAGCATGGCTATGACTAGATACCTGATGTACAAGCATAAGATAAAAAAACATGGGAAACAAGAGACTCCCTAAAATTTCTTTAAACTCAAGTCAAAACCAACTACGCCTCAAGCGGTGCTGGTGTAAATATACCATGGCTTGGTTAAACCATTGGGGAATTGATGAAAACGACATTTTGCGGAACATTAATAATGTCAAAAATATTATTACTTCTAAGTTTAAAGAGAAATTGTGATGTGAGGAAAATTTAGCATTTAAGAGAAAATTAAGATACTATCAGGAGGTCATTAATCCTAATTTGGAATATCAGAAATATCTCTCCGTAGTAACTAGCTCATGAACTCCACAGTGAAATAGGGCGTTGGTCTATTCCTAAAAATCCATGGGCGAAAAGGGTTTTCCATCTATGTGAATCTATGAGCGTTGAGGATGAAAATCACTTTCTCTTAGAGTTCCCTTCTTACACCCACATTAGATCTGAGTTTCATAGTATTTGCTACAATACAGACGTTTATAATCTCCTAACTTTCCAAAACTATAGTGAGCTTGGAAAGCTTCTTGGGAAGCTTTTTTAGCACAGGAACCGATTTTAAAGTAAACCAAGTATTATCCTTCTTAAGGTCCAATAAACCAAAGTTGGTCTCAATTGACGTTAATCATCATCATCATGAATAAAAAACAAAAAACAAAAATCCATATACCTTACATATAAACACTCAATCTACAAATATAGATATATAACTAAAAAATAAAAAATATAATAAAGTTAAGTAGTTGCTCCCAACCACATTATGTATCCAACACAATTACTTCAATTTACGAGTTTATTGAATGAAGAATCTATGTTTTTTCTAGAAAAAATGATCTCACTTCTTTATTGATGTAAAAGAACCGTATTACATGGGTCGTCTATATAAGAAAATCTTACATATTGTCGAAGTGGCATGTTCCAAAAATGATACCAATGAATAATATTACATAAGACTTCAACTATGTTTGGAGTTTTGGAAAGTGAGGAAAAGAAAAAAGATAATTGATATATTCCTATCAATAGTTCTAACTCTTTTATGAGTCCATATCTTCCTCCAAATAAAAATCTCTAATAACATATTGTCAAAAAAGGAGAAAAAAGATAGTTTGGTCCAGAAAACCCTTGAAGCAGGTAGGGGGCATATTAGTAGTAGTTCCTTCGTAGAAAACACATTGCTTCCATATCCCAACTTCCAAAAGGAGTCTTTACTTCGAGAGGGACTCAACAACATGATTATATTCGTGATAAATATGTTGGAAGGTCATGAAGGGAAATAAATTTAGTTGTCTCTAAATATCATCATATACTGAAGCCAAGATGACATTGACTGGATGTTTCTGCCAGTTGTTCCATTCGATGGCAAGTGGGGAGTCACCTAGGATTTGTATCTGTTGAATGTTTGAGTGGATTGTGAGATATAGGCCCAATCTCATAGCTTGTAATTCGAAAAAGTTGTTAGAAACTCTACCCAAGACAACTACAAAGGAGATATAGTGAGATTCAAAAAAATAAAGGATGCCTCCAACACCAACAATAGGAGGTTGATACTTAGTAGCGCCATCAAAATATAACCAAGGAGTATGTCCGTCAATATTAATATGTGAAATCATACATGTTTTCTACATAGAAACCTGTTGTGGAAAAAGATGAAATATGGCCAGGCACTTGGAGGCACATATAAATGGTGTGGGTGATTTGTCCTAAAAATTAACCATGTTTCAATCTTTCCAAATATTCCATAGTGTAATCACATGCAATGATATGTGAGCTAAGAAAGTTGGTGTATGGTACCAATTAGTGAAATCTTACAAAATATTGCCTAGGGAATAACTAATGTGATCCCAAACATGTTTGGAATAGTTACAGAAAAGAAAAAGGTGATCAATGGTTTTGATGCATGCTTTGCAAAGGGTGCATTTGCATGGACCCACCCGGATTTTCTTGGACAAGAAGTCCCAGAATGGTACATGGTTTGTTAGAATGATCCATATAAATATTTTCATTTTCATGGGCATTTGATTATCCATATGTCAGAATTCCACCATACATTATCTGGAGGATGTTGATGTTGCTAGATCACCTTATAACCAATCTTTGGAAGATAAAAGCCACCATTGAGATTTTTGGACCATAACAAGGTGTGAAATTGATCTGATAGATGAATATTTGATAGTGGTATTGCCTTTGTATATTTGTTCCATGCTGCACTATGATCTCTTTCGACAATACCCAGGTTTTCGACGAATAACCAAGCATGTGAGAAGTAAGTCGTGGATATTGTGTCTTGAATCTGGTGGAGATGTATGTAACCTTTTCCCCTTAAATCCTCCACTAGTAGAGGGGGTAGAATATGTTTACCATTGCAACCAAACCATGGGTATTAACCAATGCAGTGCTTCTCACCATTTCCTATGTTCCATTCCAGCTAATCACCGATGATGTCGAATGCTATGAGCATCACTTTCCAAACAATCGAGATGTTCCTCTTCTACTTGTCTCCAAATTGAAACCATTCTTCCATCAATAGTGGGGAAATATATTTAATGATCACAACTTGTGTACATAGTCCTTCTCATTTGAGGATACGCTAAACACCCTTTACGGCCAAGGTCTTTGAGAAACAGTGAAGATCCTTCAACCCCCAGCCAGCCATAGATTTTGGCCACGAAACAGATGACCATGCTACCCAGTGGAAAGCATTACCTTCTAGGGAACCCTTCCAGATGAAATTGAAGCATAGCTTCCTAATCTGTTCAAGGATGTCAGTAGGCACAAATGTCAAAGAGACCCAGTATACTGGGATGGCTTCAAGAACGAATTTTACCAATATAAGTTTGCCTTGTCTACTTAGCCATCAGTTGCACCATAAGTTTATCCTTTTCTCAATCTTAAAAAGAAGCCATGCCCAATCTTTTTTGAGATAAGTATTGGATTTAAGAGTAAATCCCAAATATACTAGGTCGTCATCTAGATCCACTAGAGGGAAAGCTAGTGTGTTGCAAATCCATAATCTTTCTTCCTCGGAAATGTTTGTGATAGAAATGGATGATTTTTTGGATATTTATAAGCATAACAATGGCCTCCGAAAACAAGTCTAGAAAACCCTGAATAAGAAGGATCTCTCTTCTGGATCCATTAGAGAAAGTCATGATATCGTCAACGAAGAAAAGATGTGAAATATGAATGTGTGCATATATATGTATACCTTTGTATAAGTTTTTCTGGTGAGCTTGATGAATAAGCCTCCTATGGCCTTCCACTACCAAAAGGAACAATATTGGGGCCAATAAGAAACCTTGTCGAAGGCCCTTACCCGATTTGAAAAACAGAGAGGCTAATCTGTTTATGAGAATAGCAAAAGATATGGTGCATAGACATGACATAATCCAATTGACAAATTGCAATTGAAAATCGATCTGAAGGAGGACAAGTCTCAGGAATAACCAATTCACTCTATCATAGGCCTTTGATAAATCAAATTTCAAAATCACAACAGGTCGAGCCTTGATCTTTACGGAATGGAGGACTTCTTGAGTCATACCTACGACATCGTGTATTTACCTTCCTGTTAAGAAGACAAATTGTTTTTGAGAAACAAACATTGATAAAATACCTTTAATCCTTGTACCAATTATTTTTCCTATGATTTTATAAATATAATTAAACAAAAAATTTAGAGATTCTCATAACCATCACATTTAGGAATCAAGATCATGAAAGTCATATTGAAAGCTACAAGAATATTACCTATGGATCTTGAGTCATGTTAAAAAATAAAAAAATAAAAAAAAACTCAGTTGCCCATCCATCGGGACCCAAACTTTTGTCCTTTCGCATGGATTACAAAGACTCTTAACTCCTCTAGAGCTATTGCTTCCGTTACCTATGGAATCTCCGTTACATGTGGAATAAAACATTAACCGTCCATGCTTTGACCATCTCTAAAATGTTTTAAAATTATAAAATTTTCAGTAAGTCATTTTCAAGTTTAACTATAATGGTGTATTTGGTGTTTTTAATATAAACTTATTTTTAAAAAACTTCGGTTTGTGTGTCGTTCTAAAACAAATGTTTCTATAATAAGTCATATTTAATAGATGATGATTTTATATGTTTATTCAAAACATTGAAATTACAAAAGGAGCCATTAAATTTGAAATTTGAAATTGATTTTTCAATGATATATTTAAGATATCAATTGAGCTTGGGCGAGCCATTTTGATGCCATAAATTTTATTGACACTATCATATATCCATACCCATCGAGTCAATTTGAAGTATACATGGATTGTTTATGTTATTATATATTATATTATGATCATTATTTAAAAATTTAGTTATATGGTCTAATCTTAAACTTGGAAGAATATTTTAACTGGAAAAATAAATAGAAGATTCTTAATATCAATGATTCGTATTAATTTAATTCTTTTACAAATATATAAAAGATAGGGATATCCAATAGTTTAATTGAAAAATTAAATGAAAGATTCTTAATATTAATGATTCATATTAATTTAATTCTTTTACAATACACAAAAGATAGAGATATCTCATATTAATATCAATGGATTATATTTTTTCATATACTGTTTATATTGTTTGTTAAATTGAAATGAATATTATATAAATTTATGAATAATTTATATTTATATTGATTTGGTATATTACATAATATTGTTAATTTTATAAAATTTAGTAAAAAATTTAATAAAAAAAATCAGATATATTTTTTTATCAAAAAAGAATATAAACAATTTGGAAATAATTACTAAAAGTTGTTTTCAAATAAATGATTAATTGATTTTTTTATAACTTGTTTTTAATTACATGAATTTTATGCTTTTAAGTATAATATTTTAAAAATATGTTAACTACGTTTAATTTAAGTGGTTAAATGGTTAAGTGGAGTATTATTCTTTTATTCATGTTTAATTCCTACAAGTGATGTCTTCAATTCTCAA
>LPNX011193996.1:273310-292444 GCA_001517045.1 Pseudotsuga menziesii | reverse complement strand
ATGATTAAGGTAACATCAAAAGATATAAAGTGGTCCAAAGGGGGTAATGAGTCTGCAGCGGGACAAGGGAAGGCCATACAATGTGTGATTCACCTAGTGAGGTGAAATCCGCTATAACACCATCCATGTCACATTTTGAATTTCCTAGGGAGTGAAAGCAAAGGACCCATTGAAAGAAGAAAGGTAAACAGTATATTAAATACAAATGATCACATGCCAAGAAACGAATGCCAAAAGGCAAATAAGAGTCAAAATTCCTATGAAAGCATTATATATCAAAACAAATGTTGAACCATAAGTACTAAATCGCCGAAAGTTCCTCTCCATCCATGAGCTGAAACATGAAATACACCTCTCACACAAAAGGGCACTAGGGATAGAGGAGCCTGAATTAAAATTTAGAAAGAAAGGCATGTGAGAGGACTCATATGAAAAGGAAAAAAGTGCTAAAGTGGCATGGGAATGAGGAACAAATGAATATTTTTGTTTGCCATATGCTACGATCCTGTGGTGTCCAAGCTGCCAACTACCTGAAGACAAGTAACAATGAAACTCATCCTTCGTCCTCAACAAAGTTATCTGGACTTGAAAATCTTGGTTTCCACTCTCCCAAATTGGACTATCATTAATGAATAAAGGTACCCACTTTTGCCATTTGAGAAATCTAGATAGCTGGAAGAATTCAATAGATGCGTTTGTTGTTAAACAGTCTATTACTTCAGGAATAATCATCCAGAGATCTAGGTTCACCAGGTAATCACCAGTTGTTGTAGCTGCAACTGTTCTCCCCAAATTCTTTTTAAATTTTGGACCCCCCTTTATGATTTTATCGCTGCGTTGAATCAATTGGAGCCGTGAATTTTTGGTCATGCTTTAATTTTGGATGATTTTCGAAGATGAACTCTCGTCTTGTTTCAGAATTTTCTTGTGTTGGAAATTGTTGCGGGTTGCAGATGTTAGAGTCTGGTTTTTGTTAGTCGAAGATGAATCGGGTCAGGTGTTCTTTGAAAAGCACGGTTTCGGAGGTGAAACAGTTTCAATCGTTGCCAAATTTTAAATTTTTAAAACACTTTGCAATTTTATTTGACCGGAGGCTGTTGTTTGTTTCTCTTCTACCGTTGCAGCTCCCAAATCAGCTAAGCACCCGATGTGTAAGCGCTGTGTCCGCCAATGTGTGTCAGTCTTCTAGTCGAATGTCTATAACCCTTTTTCTTCCGCCATTGCGGCCGCACAAAGAACTTGGTCGCCGATGTCATTGTCCTTTCGATTTTCGATCGGAAGTTTTCTCGCCACAACTTAGGTCTTAACTCTTCCGACTCCAATGTGCTTAAGTGTTTTCGTAGTACCCATCGCCTATTAAGACCTGCGTATGTGGCTGTGAATAGGTCTACCATGCCGATGTTAGCGTTCTGAGCCGCTGATGAATTCTTTGTTTCTTGTCGTTGGTGATTTCTTTCGAACCCATAGGTAGACAAGATAGTGGTGTTGGCGTTTGTTAAGCTTCATGGTAGTCATGCACATGATATTTCTTGTTGAGTATCCATTTTGGTTGATATAATTTGATGTTTTGTTTTAGAATGCAATCTTAATGAATGATGCACATTGATTAATTGCAGGTGGACTCAAGGGACTGTTGAGATTACCATGGCGCGAAGACATAGCTGGGCAGTTTTGACAAAGATCGAACCAAAACCGACAGGATGGCAAGGAGGACAAGCGAAGTAGAAAACAAAGATCAGTAGTGACAAAGGCACAGACCTGAAAATGTCAGTTACTAAATGGATCATGAGTGCGCACAGAAAAGATAAAGAAAAGGGATCAGAAACGTTTTGAGAGACCGAAAGGTCACGCATTTGGGGGGGGTAGCCCAAGTGGTCAATTGCTGGTTTAAATATTTGAAAGTTAGAATTGACAGGGGCTTTTTCCCCTGGGAAAACTTGTAAACTATTACTTGTAAGATGAACTATTTCATTTTTCAACTATGTTTCATTAAACTGTGAGAGCGTTCTAACTTCCTGGACCTATGTTCTTGTCTGAATGTTCTTTAGTATACTCTGTGATATCTTCCACCGTGATTAATGGGATTGTTAACTGTTGATGAGCTATCTTATCATGTATACTTTTATTCATGTTTATATGTTAGGTTATAAGAACAGCTATCTGTGATTTGCCATAATGCATAGAAAGAAATGCATTACTCATGAATTATCATCCAGCTCTCTAGAGGTAGCTTACTTAGCTTTACTTTATTACTGTTTATATGATTTAGATGCTTGTGAGTTCTAAGACGAGAGGTAAGAACCTGCGCATCACTTTGTGACTACTCCTTGCATCCTTTATCATCCTGCATTGTTAATTAGGCACGTGCATGTCATCTTTAAGTCAAAAAATAAAAAAATATACACGGTGGTCCAGGCCGCAACCGGTAAAACCTTTATTTTTTGTTACTTGACTTACGGTAGCCGGACCGCAAACGTGACGGATTCCCTACACCAAATAGTCACGGGCTAGTTAGGAACGTTGACTGGGGAGAATCCCTTGCTGTTGTTGCCTGCGAATTTCCAGGCCTCAACAGTCGCAAATGGACACAGACTTAGTCTTTACCATCAACCAATTTCTAGACAAGATTTTGTGAAGAATGTCTTACAACAAAAGGAGATGGAGTTGGTTGAAGAGGAAGTCATTCCTCCTCCTCCTAATTCTTAATCTATTTTGTGTTGTTTTTATGTACATGTGTGTATATATATATATATATATATTTATTTCTTTAATAAATAAAATTCATTTCTAATAAGCTAACTACATTCATGCAGGGAATTTGGTCGTATAATCAGCTTATAGAATTTTGTCAAATAAAATAGGAAGGATCTTTTCGTTTATCTAGACTTTGATAAAATTTATATGACTTTTTCTTGATGCATATGTTTTTGTTGCAAATGAAATTGAATAATCTAACGAGTGGTTTTACAATTGATTACAAGAACCTTGTTTTTCTTTTCATCTCATGAAATGCTGCCCAAAAAGGGAAGTGCTCTAAGAACTTATAAGCCATCCTAACTCATTTTCTTTAAAAATAGGGGTTTATAATGACATTAAAATGTTCCCTATATCATTCCTACGCACTTTCTTTGATGTTTCCTTATGATTTTATGGTATTTGATTTAGATATGCATATTTCATACTTATCATTAAAATAATTGCTTAAGACCTATTTTATTCATCATGTGATTCAAAGTTCTATTTTACATCTAAGGACCACTAGTTCATCCTGTCTTCATTATCAAAACTTGTCTCTTAAGGAATTTTGAGAAAACTCAAGAATAAGTGAAATTCTTGCTTGTGGGGAACATCACTTTTCTTTTATGAAGAAGATAGAATGAGAACTCCAGGAATAGATTTAAGTTATTATCTTTTGACACGGTCTATAATTTAAGCCGTTATAATTTTTTCTTTCCTTATCAGGTTCGCTTTCAAAAAAAAATCAGATTTATGTGTTTAGCAGGCTTAACTCGCTCTAAGTACCAACCGAATTCCACGTGTTAGAAAAAAAAACCAACAACAAACCTTTATACGAAGCAAACCCGCTGAAGTACTGAACAGGCTTGCTAGTAGCACGTCCATGCTAAGTAATATCTTTAAACAAGCAAGCATGTTAAGTGCAAGTAAACCCGTTGGGGTACTGAATAGGCTCCCTGGCAGTGGGGATATGCTTGAATGGTACCAAGACAAACCCATTGGGGTACTGAATAGGCCTGCTGGCACCGAGGCAATATCGGTTAAAAGAGGTCTGGTTAATGCATTACTATGCACATGGTTCAGAAAAAAATACAAAACAAACAAAGCAAAAAAAGAACAATGCATGTTTAAGCCAATTCTTCATCATGTCATTAGAGACTGGATGTAAGTTGGACTTGGGACTCTATCATATAATTCAATAATATCTAGGATATGATTATTCTAGAAATGGGGCCCATATATATATATAACTTTCACAAACTCTAGGGTGAACTTAAAATATTCTTTGGATGACAAGATATCCTTAAATGAGGCATGGATGACTAGTTTCTCCTATGGCATTTTTTGCATTAATTATATTCTCATTATTTGTATGATCTTCTTAAGCACTGTTATTCTTGATGGAAATACATATATGAATCATCTCCATTTACTAATTAGTATTTATTTTTCTTACTAAAATAATAGCAGCATTTTTAGCACTATTTGTTATATTATTTGGAACTCAGTCAGTTTTTTTTATGGCTTGAGGACATGCCATATTTTTGGTTTGGGGGAAGATTAGAACTATTTTTACTTGTTGAATTTTTATGGAAAGTTTCGTTTATTTCTCACAAAAGTGTAGATGTTTTCAGATATTTTCAGGATAATGCAATTAGTGGAAGACTATTTTATTCCATGAGGGACAATGAAATGAAGGTTTAATAAAGCTGGTTTATATCATCATATTGTTTGCTTATAGCTCAAAAAGTTTATTGCATAGTTAGCAACAGGCAGATCTAGTAAGGTGTATTTTTTAACAAAAGGTCCATATGAAGGGTTGAATGATGGGGTCGAATAAAGGTCCAAATGGAATGCCAAATGACAATATGAATGAAAATTATAATGTTATAATGGCATGATCTCAAAATGTCAAATCCTTTTGATTTCACGGGAAAAGAGTTTAATTAGTTGCATCATATTTATAATAATTAGGCCTCATTCACATGCTTACACACGCATTATGATTTTATTAAACTCACCTCAACCTATGATTTTGATTATGTTTTGGATATGACATGATATCATTTAACTTTATCTTGATATGATATAATTTTAAGATCTTTACAACCATCATTCCCCTTATCCTCTCATCAAATCACAAGTGGAATTCGTCAAAGTACTATCATCTTATTGATTAGATTTGTTATGGTTTTAATGCATCTTTATGGATTACGTAATAGATAAATCATTCAACCTATCCAAATTTTACTTTGGACATGGTTGAATGTATCAGAACCTTACGAATTCATCAACACTGGTGTCCTTATGATGGCACACGAGTCAAAGAATGAAGCCATAGTGTGATTAGTTGAGCGTGTGAAACTGTGGTCTCATGATCGTTCAAGCGCTTAGATAGATTATGTTTTAAACCTACGATCTTACCATTGTCCTCATTTACCTTCTTCTTCGCAGAGCTATTCAGATGTTGTTTCTGGTATCCTCTACAACCTCTGTATTTTTTTCCCCTGTTTGAACAATGCCTAACCATCTTGAGCCTGGAAACTATCAAGACCTATTCCAGATTCCATAATTTCAGGAATGTTGTGAGATTTTCTTTTGAGAAGGATGGAATCTATTTCTTGATCTTTTGTAGGGGTATGACAAGGATATTTCGTTGACTTTTGCGAAAGGATTTGATGGTAAAATGTCCAGGGTTGGTCATCTCCTTTTTCCGGTAACTGAAGAAACCATTGTAGTAGGGACCAAGCTCCCAAGAGAAGGAACCCATTGGCATAAAATTTTGTTTATCCCTCAACCAGCCTACCACTTTTCTCTCAAGCCGTAATTTCAGCATGTATCAGGAAGGAAGGGGTTTCATAAAGAATGGATTAATCCTGAGTACCTCAACCCTCTAACCGTCATCATCCGCCTTATAACCTATAAGGGTAAGTTTACCATGTTCAAATTTTTTCATCGTTGCTTACTACCATATTTCGTTAATCAACAGTTCCTTAATTTCCATTTTATTTCCTTAAAATCCTTGAAAAAATGTCAAGTCAAGTTAGGAAGAACACAGTCAATCCTCTGGGGAGTTTGTACCATCACAGCCTGATTAAACTCTTGATTGTGCATCAATTGAAGGAGAGGAACCAAACTTGGGATAATTTTGTGTTCAAAGTTTTAAACCCTCATTTGAATGTCTGAAAAGGCCCTCGACACATTTAGATCCTAAGCCCAGTCAGACCCCTCCTAAGGAAAGGAAAAGCCCCCAAATTATGCATATTGATGAAGATATACCGGAAGAAAGTTTTCCTGTCCATTCACCTACCCTTGTTAACCTTGAGTCTACCGAATTTATACTTGGTCTGCGAATTGAAAATAGGAGCAGGAAGATGAAGTCCATTCAGACCCCTATTCAAACTACTGTTCAGACCGATCGTTCAAATTGTATGGTCAAAGTGAATGAACATGTTTCTAATTATTGTTTACATTAGCCAGTGTCTCAATGAAATTGCTCGAAGCCACTGCTCTTGAGACTGCTTCTCCATCTGCTCAAGGCAAGGATTCAGAAAAACAAATTCCCTCCATTGATCTCGAGACACCACATAGAGAATTAAGCTCATCTCAAGATTTCAAAAAACCCACAGAACCGTCTACTCCTCATCAGCCGACAGTAGACCAACCAACTCAGGAATTGGCATGGTCAGTAAGTTGAAATGAGGAATATTCCAATATCATCGATAATCTTCACCAACAGAACAAGGAACTACGTATACAAGTCAAGGCCGTTGGGGACCTTAACAAGGCTATCACTTCTTCGCATGAATCTCGTCAAGAGCGGCATACTTTTTTAAAGACACAGGACAGGAAATTGAAATATAAATCTCTTGTGTCATCTATTAAGTTGAAGGAAGCTACTCACGCAGCTTCGCCTTCTTCCTAAAAACTCCATTTTTGCTCAGTGGGACCTAGCATCTCTCCGATTTGGAGGAGTGTTGATCCCGAATTTGTCACTATTTGTAGTTGTTAATTTACTCTTTTGGCATCTATTTTGTCATATTTTTGACATGTTTCATGTCATTCACCTTATCATTTACCGCCAGGTACAAACACATTTGGAATTTATGCAAGCTTTGGTTTATTTCCCTTATTTTGTGATTTTATTAAGCAATTCTGTGATATTTGGAAACATGTCTAATACGCGGATTTGTTTTGCAGATTATAGTCTTCAAACAAGCCTCCATGTTTACATGCACTCATGCTAAATATGTGCATATTGTATCCATCTCACCATCTAGCTCTCTGATCAATCCACGTGCTATTAATTGGCATATTCCCAAATGATTAAAGCACAGAACAGTTTTTAGTTTCCCTATTGTCCACGTGTTCTGCTGCTATGATGGTCCTTTCTCTAGAAGGCCTGTTGTCCTACCCTCTCCATGTGAAACCATGATGCATGCCCATGTCGACACAGACGTATATGGCCATAGTCCGCGTGAGGATAACCGACGCTCAAAAGCTCAGGAAGATGGTTTCGCATTGTTTCCAAACATCATATAGTTGTTTAATTATCAATAATGTTGACTATTTTTGGTGCGATCGACCAATAAAAGGGTCAACCTGCTCACCTATGTAAAACCTATATAAAGATGTCTCCAAGAGAGAGTTGAGCTAGTTAGTGAGTTGGTTGATCAGTCATTGTAGAAGAAGCTCTGTAAACTCTGTTTCAAATTCAATATAAAGTTATATTTTCAGTTGTGCATACATGTTTCTACTATTGTGAGTGGTTCATTAGTTGAAGCATCACCCTGATTGTGGAGAGGGCCCCTCAACAACCAACGGTCTCCCATTCCAGTGTTTTTTTGTTACTTCCTTCCTTACAGCTAAGTAGTTTATAATTCCATCTCTGTGTGCGTAGTTCAGTTATGTTATAAATTTATATTGTTTATTTCCTTTCCTTTTTGTAATATGTGTTTGATGTAAGTTCTATGATTTGTATCATGCTGATTAAAATAGTTTTCATTCCCATAATAGCAAGTGGTCGGGTGTGCAATAGTTGTTTTCACTTTACTTTTCGACATTGTTTCTTAGTTTTATAATTGCAGTTAGATAGAAGTTGATTAATCCAATATATTAGGTTCAACACATATCTATATTCAATTATGTTGGTTTTTGTTTAGCTGTAGGTTAGTTTTAGTTATTTTCCATTTGACTTGTTGAATAATAGGAAATAATCTCTCTTTTAAGAGTGTAAGTTACTCTTATTTTTCTAATGTTTTAATTGTTAAAATAAGCTTAGTCACTCTTTCCTTTACCTTGTAATATCATATGCACAAGTTAGCTGATATTAAGATCATTTAGGTCATTTGTTTCACAATTTGCATTGTTTTCCCGTACATACTGTCATCTAGATTGTCTGTCTAGACTGTCATCCAGGCTGTCTATCCAAACCGTCGTCCAGACCTTCATTCAGCCTTCAGTAGTTTCTATTTTGTGTCATGCTTATTTTGAGTGCATTCTTCTTATATTTGAAAATATATTACTTTTTGCAATTGAACAGTAACTATCTATGTCTAGTTAGGACCTTACTTTAGATGATATAAAATATCTATCAAGTCCTATAATTATTTTCATCCTCTGTTACCTTTATCTTAGGTTGTTTTTAGATTGGATATCTTCTCGCTCTGATTTCTTCATTTTGCCTTTGTTGTAGAATTTGTCAATTGTAGCCTTAGTTGAGTTACTTTAGTCTTGTGTAATTGAATTTAGGGTTTAAGTTACTAATCTTATTGTTTAAAAAGGCATATTAAGTTTTTAAAATCTTTAGCATAGGAGCTGTCTTCCTTATTTTATAGTTACTGAATATTTCCAGAAAATAGATTTAGATTTATGAAACATAATATCTTTATTAAGTTTTCTTATTGCTTCTTTATTAGGTTTCATACTTGATTTTATTAAGTTTTCTACTTGTTTCTCAATTATAGTTGTTTCATGTGATTGTGCAGGTACGACCGCGAAGAGACATATCCATAGGAAACAACTAAATCACTCCATCAAAGAGACTCATTCTAGATCTCCACAAATTTTAGGGAAAGTCTTCCAACTCTGTTGTAACTCATTTGTTCTAGATCTGAACCATTCACACTAGAGGAACTACTCTTGTACGCAAGAGGTACATTTTTCCTAACAACAAATATGGCGACGTCCAAGGTCTTTTAGATTTCAATCTGCTCCTTGGATGTGATTATGTTTATGCCATGAAATCTGTAGAGTCCACACTCTTTAGAGTGATGAATTTTCCCCATGATGGGAAGATTGTGACCATTGATCAACTTTCCTTTCTTACACCCAACCATCGCATCATTCCTAGTAATCAGACTTCCGTGAATGTTCTTCCTGTTATTGTGATTCCTTCCCCTTCTTCTCGTTATCTTCTTCCCATTATAGGTAAAATGGGGGGCATGGCTCCAGCCTCTAGACATCATACTGGAGTTAAGTCGCTAGCTTCTTATGTAAGGGGGGGAACTACCGACCTCTGCATATCATGTTGGGTAAGAGCAGGTTTACGAGCATGGTTCCCATTCTGTGTCAAGCTCATTAAAAAATGAAATAGATGTCTGAGAGCATAGTTATTTTTCTGTGTCAAGCTCATTAAAAAATGAAACAAATGCCAAATAGCATAGTTCTTTTTCTGTGTCAAGCTCGTTAAAAAATGAAATAGATGTCATAGAGCATAGTTCTTTTTCTGTGTCAAGATCGTTAAAAAATGAAATAGGTTTGAGAGCATAGTTATTTTTCTGTGTCAAGCTCGTTAAAAAATGAAACAGACGTTGTGAGTATAGTTCTTTTTCTGTGTCAATCTCGTTAAAAATTGAAACAGCTTTGTGAGCATAGTTATTTTTCTGTGTCAAGCTCATTAAAAAAAGAAACAGATGTCCTCAAGGATAGTTATTTTATGTTTCAAGCTTGCGTAAAGATGAAACGGGTCTCCACAAGCATAGTTATTTTTTGTTTCAATCTTCTGTAAAAATGAAACAAGTTACCTTGAGAAATGTTTATTTTTGGTTTCAAGCTTGTTAAAAAATAAAACAAATCCTTCCATTGTGTCAAGACACAGTTTTTTAACATTCTTTTCACCTGCATGTATAACTTGATCCTCTTTCTTAATCTATTTTTGGTTAACCTTTTCCTGGTAGTAACCATGAATTTAGTTGGATGATGAATAGAGTAGGAAGACGAAACAAAGCCAACCTACATTATGTTGGAGTTATTGTACGTGAAAATTATAACGGGTGAAAGTACCAACCACTGAACATCATGTTGGGAAATACCCTTCAATGGGATTCATTTTAAGCATAGTTTACTTCTGGTTTTAAGCTCATTAAAAAATAAAACCAATCCTCAAGCATAGCTTACCTTTTGGTTTCAAGCTTGCATAAAAATGAAACCTTTCTTGAGCATAGTTCTTTTTCTATGTCAAGCTTGTTAAAAAATGAAATAGGTTATTTCAAGCAAAGTTTACCTTTTGGTTTCAAGATTGGATAAAAATGAAACCATGTTTTAAGCAAAGTTTACCTTTTGGTTTCAATCTTGCATAAAAATGAAACCATGCTTTGAGCATAGTTTATTCTTTGTTACAAGCTTGTTAAAAAATGTAGCAGATACCTTGAGCATTCTTTCAACTAATCTTTGAGCTCATTAAAAATAGTAAGATGGTGTTGAGCTTACTTTTCATTTTTCATGCTCTGGTTAAAACATGAACAGTGGTTTGAGCTTACTTTATCGCTTTTTCATGCCCTGGATTCAAACATGAAAAAGGTTTTGAGTGCCTTTTACCTTAGCCGTGCTTGTTAAAAACTCAGTGAAGAGGTATCGAGTATAATTTTACTATTTTTCAAACTCGTTAAAACTGGATTATGAAAAAAGGAACCCTAATGGAGTCCTCTTTAAGATCAATTCAGACTCTTAAAATGTGAAAATATTTTTGAGTGAACTTGTCTTCTTCACGCTCGTAGAAGGACCTAAAGAGTCGTCTTCCTGGTGATAGTTTATCCCTTTTTTGGACCACAGGGCACTATTTATGAAAATGGTACACTCCATCTAATCATGACTAGAAGAGTTATGTTGGGTATTATTTTAAAAAATTTCGGGCCCTAGGGACTAAATCATACCAAAAATGACCCTTTTGGAGTCTTCTTTAGTTTCATCAGACTCTCTAAACATGAACTACACTAAGTTTTCTTTCATTGGACTCATTAAATTAGACATTGAAGGACCCTCTTTTGGTAACGAACCCATCCTTTCTCAGGATTGTAAAACATATGATATTGGACTCGTCTGAATGATGTGCTATATCGAGTGTTTTTACCCTCTTTGAACTCGTAAAAACGAAAAAAAGGCACTCATCAATCATGATGGGGAAATTAAGGGAAGGGAATCAATTCGTTTTGAAAATAAAATGGCAGTTTGTAGTCACCTTTGAACATGGAACTTATCTTCATTTTGTTCATTCAATTGGGTAATCAGCTTATCTCTGAGTCGATCCACTTTCATGAGCCATGTCACTCCTTTTAGTCTTTCAAAGAATGGATTATCCATTATCGTATTGTGCTCTGCCTTGTCCAGTCAATGATGCCAAGTTTTTGTCATGCCGCCGATGTTTAAAGGGAAGTTGAAAGTTTACCTCTGTATTAAAAACAATCTTTTGTGTCAGTACCTTTTGAGCCAGTCCTACGGTTACATTATCTACAACATTCGAGAACTTTGTTTCGAGTTTCGTGTTATCAATGTGGGATTCATCATGGCCCTCCTTTGACAAGACTATTCCTATTGACATCAGCTCATCATCTAGTATTTAGTCTTAGAAACAAGTTTAGTACCATGAGATATGTATACCTTAATGACAGATTTTCTTGCTCTCGACATAGGTTCACATCATTGACCTTTGATCAATAGATTCGACTAAGTGTTTGACGTTAGATAATCTATTCACACTCAGGATATTGTACTAGGGTACCTTGGGAATCATTGACATCAATGGTGATCTCCCTTGCACTTGTTAATGGTTCATATCATTGATCGGTAATCAAGTGGTTTCTACCATGTTCGATTTCAAATCATTGTAATCACATGGATAGAATCGTACTTTGTAGAAGACGAGACGAACATCCTGGGTATCTGTTAAAATCTATCATAGCTTTCTCCCTAGTCTAGGATGGAGTATATTATATGAAGTAATAGAATAGATCCACATTTGTATGGTCATGGATCTGCTCAAATTTGTGTTTATTTGACACAGATATACAGTGTATGTCTGGTATCTATGTCCCAAGTTTGAGTCCTCTATCACATGGATCTACTCTGTATTCTAGTAGCTAGGTTTCTTAATCTCTCTCATGGATCTACCTTGTATTGGTCTACAACCATGATGAGGACACATTTGATCATGAGTCAAAAGTATTGATGTATTGCAGATGCTTAGTTGATGAAGATCTCCAATCAATATAATTCTTGCCTCGAAGTGATAACTTGCTCTTTCAAAGCTCTTGGATATCATATCCCTCTAGCCTAATGCTTTTGGGGGAATTGTGTTACACATAAATATCATCACCATCATGCGATGAGGTCCCAAACATCAGTATTTTCCCTAAATCTGAAGTTGTGAAGTGAAAATGTTGGACCATACTTTAATCTTGCATATGAAAATCCAACAACGCTTCTACCCTTAAGTCAAGGAGTGTTACCTTCTTCGGTAACGCCTATAGTCTCTTGATAGTAGGTGTTTCCACCTCCTTATCCTCTTTTTTAAGGTGTTGTTTTTCCCTATCACCTCTCTGTCATAATGGAGAAGAATCGATGCCCTTGGTAAAAAGTGAAAAAGAGAGGTTTCCATGAACCTTCTCGAAGGAAGACTTCATGGCACCCTTATCCCTACACTTGAGGACCACTTGGGCTTGAGATTCATCCTTTTGGGATCTCTTATCCACCTCACCCACCATTTAATCAACCATCCCTATCCTCCCAAGGCCTATAAAAGCAGGATCATACCACATGGTTGAGAGAGAGCAAGTTTATGTTGTTGCATTGATATTCTGGCCAAATCAGTAGGGTGAGCATAGAAAGAGAAATTTGGATCTTTTGGGGACAAGGAATTGGCATGTGAAGGAGCATATCAACACTAAGGAAAAGGTTGTAAAATTCTTCTTCATCTTTAATGCAAAGTTGGTTCCTTTCCCATAAAATATGTTATGTTATAATCATGTATTTTATTGTTAGATTCCTTAGTCACTAACATAGAATAGTGGATTATATTCTGGTGTTTTTTTATCATGTTTGTTTGTTTCATGTGATTGTACAGGTACCACCGTGAAGAGCCATCACCATAGGAAACAAATACATCACTCCATCAAAGAGACTCATTCCAGATCTCCACAACTTCTAGGGGAAGTATTCCAACTCTGTTGTAACTCATTTGTTATAGATCTGAATCATTCAGAATAGAGGAACAACTCTTGTCCACAAGAGATGCATTTTTCCTAGCAAAAAATCTGGCGATGTTCAAGGTCCTTTAGATTTGAATATGCCTCTTGGATGTGACTATGTGTATGTCATGAAAGTTGTAGTGTCCACGCTCTTTAGAGTGATGCATTTTCCCCATGATGGGAATATTGTGACCATTGATCAGCTTTCCTTTGTTAACTTGACCATCGCATCATTCTTAGTAATCAAACTTCCTTGAATGTTCTACATGTTCTTGTGATTCCTTCCCCTTCTTTTAGTTAGCTTTTTCCCATCATAGGTAAAATGGGGGGCATGGCTCCAACCTCTGGACATCATACTAGAGTTAAGTCGCTAGCTTCTTATGGAAGGGGGAAACCTACAAACAACTACATATCAGATTGGGTAACATCAGGTTTACGAATATGGTTCCCATTTTGTGTCAAGCCTGTTAAAAATGAAACAGATGTCTGAGAGTATAGTTATTTTTCTGTGTAAAGCACGTTAAAAAATGAAACAGATGTTCGAGAGCATAGTTCTTTTTCTGTGTCAAGCTCGTTAAAAGATGAAACAAATGTCTGAAATCATAGTTCTTTTCTTTGTCAAGATCGTTAAAAACTAAAACATGTTTGAGAGCATAGTTCTTTTTCTATGTCAAGCTCGCTAAGAATGAAACAAACATTGTGAGCATAGTTTTTTTTTTCTGTGTCAGGCTCGTTAAAAAATGAAACAGGCTTGTGAGCATAGTTCTTTTTATGTGTCAAGCTCATTAAAAAATGAAACGGATGTCCTCAAGCATATTTATTTTTTGTTTCAAGCTTGTGTAAAAATGAAACAGGTCCCCACAAGCATAGTTATTTTATGTTTCAAGCTTATGTAAAAATGAAATAGGTTACCTCGAGCAATGTTTATTTTTGGTTTCAAGCTCGTTAAAAAATAAAACCAACCTTGAACACAGTTTCCTTTTTCATTTCAATCTCATTAAAAAATGAAACAGATCCTTCCGTTATGTCAAGACTCAGTTTTTGAACCTTCTTTTCACCTGCTTCTATAACTTTATCATCTTTCTTCATTTGTTTCTAGTGAACCTTTTCCTAGTAGTAACCATGAATTTAGTTGGATGATGAATAGAGTAGGCAGACAAAATGAAGCCAACCTACATTATGTTGAATTTATTCTACTTGACAGTTATAGTGGGGGAAAGTATCAACCACTGAACATCATGTTGGGAAATACCCTTCAATGGGAGTCATTTTGAGCATAGTTTACTTTTGGTTTCAATCTCGTTATAAAATAAAACCACTCCTCAAGCATATTTTACCTTTTGGTTTCAAGCTTGCATAAAAATGAAACTATTCCTGAGCATAGTTCTTTTTCTATGTCAAGCTCATTAAAAAATGAAATAGGTTGTTTCATGCAACGTTTACCTTTTGGTTTCAAGCTTGCATAAAAATGAAACCATGTTTCAAGAAAATTTTAACTTTTGGTTTCAATCTTGCATAAAAATGAAACCATACTTTGAGCAGAGTTTATTCTCTGTTACAAGCTGATTAAAAAATGTAGCAGATACCCTGAGCATTCTTTCAACTGATATTCGAGCTCGTAAAAAATAGTAAGATGGTTTTGAGCTTACTTTTCATTTTTCATGCTCTAGTTAAAATATGAAAAGTGAGTTGAGCTTACTTTATCGCTTTTTCGTGCTCTGGATTTAAACATGAAAAAGGTTTTGAGTGGCTTTTATACCTTCGGCGTGCTCATTAAAAACTCAGTGAAGAGGTATTGAGCATACTTTTACTGTTTTTCAAACTCATTAAAACTGGATTATGAAAAAAGGAACTCTAATGGAGTCCTCTTTAATCTCTTTTTCAAACTTTTTAAATGTCAAAATATTTCTGAGTGAACTTGTCTTCTTCACGCTCGTAGAAGGACCTGAAGAGTTGTCTTCCTGGTGATAGTTTACCCCTTTTTCGGAACACAAGGAACTATTTACGAAAAAGTTACATTCCATCTAATTATGACTGAAAGAGTTATGTTGGGTATTATTTTATACTTTTTCAGGGCCTAGGGACTAAATCATATGAAAAAGGACCCTTTCGGAGTCTTCTTTAGTTTGTTTAGACTCTCTAAACATGAACTACAATGAGTTTTATTTCATTGGACTCGTTAAATCAAACATTAAAGGACCCTCTTTTTGGAACAAACCCATCCTTTCTCAGGATCGTAAAACATATGATATTGGACTCGTCCAAATGACATGCTATATAAAGTTTTTATTACCCTCTTTGAACTCATAAAAATGAAAAGAGGCACTCATCAATCATGATGGGGAAATTAAGGGAAGGGAATCAACTCATTTTGCAAATAAAATGGTAGTTTGTAGTCACCTTTGAACATGGCACTTGTCTGCATTTCATTTAGTCAATTGGGTAATTAGCTTGTCTTCAAGTCGATCCACTTTCATGAGCCATGTCACTCCTTTGAGTATTTCAAAGAATGCATTGTCTATTGTCATATTTTTTAGAATAATCAACCCATAGTTTACCCACTTAGACATTAATTCTATTATTTTTGTCTTATTTGCCTAGTTCATGTGTCCCACCTTGTGCAAGTTTCTATTTGCCTATCCATAGAGGTCAAACTTTCCCTATTTGACTCATGTAGTGCATGGGAGAGCTAAAGGAATCAATTATACTTTATTCCTGGCCTCCTAGGTGCCCTTCTGCTTTTTTTGCTTTATTGCCTGCTTTTTCAGTGTTTTAAGGCAAAAGGAAAAGCTAGACTAGGTGAGGTTGACTTGTTTTTTGTCCTACACATCCTCCTCTCTTTTCTCCATGAAAAAGAATGTATGAGCTGCCATTCCACCACTATTTAGCTTTCCTATTCCTTTTTTCCAATTCGTGAGCTCCATGACAGATTTGGGATCAGCTTTTTACACCTATGGGGGATTTGCTTATTTTTGGTAAGCCTACTTTATGCTAGATTTGGATGCCTCCTCATGCATTTGATTTCTTGATGTATTCTATTTATTGAGCAAGCTATTTTATTATAGGGTTGGCTATTGTACACTCAGTTAATACAATTTAGTGTTACAGGTCCATATTCAGTCTCTTTTGTGAGTGACTTTGCATGATCAATTGATAATTGTTGTGAGTAAAATTAATCTATTGCTGGCCTTAATTTCCACATGGTATCAGAGCCATTGTAGGTTGTTTCTCTCATTCAAAAATTGTTTTGCAGGTTCGACATCAAAGACTGGGAGCCTTCTACTGACAGCCGGGACAGATTTTCTAGAGCTATGGATCAATCACAGAAAACTATCTTGACTCCCTTCAATTTATTTGAATGAAAAGCAGAGATGGAGATACTATTGAGAGCGAAAGGCCTCTACAAGGTGACTATGGCAACAGAAGTAGAGCCCAATGCAACTCCAGAGAAGATAAAATGGCACAACAGGAGGGATGAGGCTTACGGCCTTTTGTGCCTGAGTATTTCCAGAGACCTCCTTTTCCATCTTCATGGATTGACATCACCGAATGAAGTATGGGAGAAGCTTGCTGATCTTTTTGGAAAGACATATGAGATGAGGGGACATCAAATCGAAAATGAGCTGATTTCTCTGAGTCCAACGAGCTTTGAATCCCTGCAGCTATATTTCTCCAATTTCAAAGCACTAGTTTTGCAGCTGAAACAGTGTGGTATTGAAAAGAAATATGATCAGCTCGTACTGGCCATCCTCTTGAAGCTGGGCCCTAATTATTTAGTGTTTTTTTTTACCTTCTATGCCACAAAACTGACAGCTTGATCCTGGAAGATTCCTAGCCTTGCAGATTTCATGGAATCTCTCACACAAGAACAGGACAAGCTGGTGATGATGGGCACCATCAAACCATCCAAAGATCAAGATTTGATTGCTAGAGATTCAAGGGTGGATTCAAAAAGCAAAAAGAAATATAAAAAGCCACCTGAGCAAAAGAGAGACAAGAAACAGTCTTCGGAGGATCTACAAGGTCCCAAGAAGAATAACCAGAAGAAGAAAAACAAAGGTGAAATGAACAAGTGCGCATACTGCAATAAGGGCAATCACACTGAAAGCTCTTGTATGAAAAATTAGATAGACATGCTGACCCAACTCCTGGAGAAGAATGGCATCTCCCTTCCAGAAAGCTCAAAGAAGAGAGAAGGAGGATCAAGTTCAGATGACAGAGAGAGATTTCATGCTCTAGTTGCTGGCACATCAAGCTCACCCAGTTTTATCATTGATTCTGGAGCTTCAAGACACATGGTTTCGACTAAGGACGCTTTCTCCTCATTGGATATGTCAAAAGGACCATCTATTGTACTGGGAGATGACTCTCTCACTGAAAGTAAAGGCAAAGGAAGGATAGATCTTGATCATGGTAAGTTAAGCAATGTGTTGTATGTGCCTGGTCTCGCCTCCAACCTCTTGTCAGTGTACTAGATGACCCACACCGGGTCTCCGAAGAAGGTCATATTCTCCCCCGATGAAGTTGAGATCACAGAGATCTCAAGTGGTAGAGTCATTGCAAAAGGAGTTGCAAATCATGCTCAAAAGGTATACATGTTCTCACACTTCCTACCTTACTCAAACCCCTCTGCTCTTCTCATTCATGCTAATGAAGCCAGCAAGCTTTGGCATGAAATATTTGGCCACCTAAACTACAAATATCTATCAGATCTTAGTGAAAAATAGATGGTCATAGGGTTTCCCAAGATAAAATTTTCCAAAGGAGTCTGCCAAGGCTGTATCCTAGGAAAACACCCAAAGCACAAATTTGAGAGAGCTAGTCATGAGAGAACCTCTGCACCCCTCGAGCTGATCCACAGTGATGTTGCTGGCCCATTCCCTCATATGTCCATGAGTCAGGCAAAATATGCATTGACTTTTATTGATGACTTTTTCAGGTATTGCTGGGTTCACTTCCTGAAACACAAGTCTGAAGTTTTTGGCCTCTTCAAAGTCTTTAAGGCTTTGGTTGAAAACCAGTCTGGAAGGAAACTCAAGGCCCTCAGATCTGACAATGGTGGTGAGTATGTCAAGTTTGAGTTTATTAATTATTGTGTAGATTCAGGTATTCAAATGCAGCATTCTATCCCTTACACACCATAGCAAAATGGTGTTGCTGAGAGGAAGAATAGATCACTGAAGGAGATGGCAACATGCATGATGGAGGCCAAAACTTTGCCACCAAAGTACTGGACCGAAGCTATCAACTGTGCAGCCTATATTAAGTATAGGGTGCCTCACAAACAGCTTGATGGCATGACTCCCTTCGAAGCATGGATTGGGCACAAGCCAGATGTGACCCATTTCAGGATTTTTGGCTCAAAGGCTTGGGCTAGAATCCCGACAGAGAAGAGGAAGGATTTGCAGCCCCAAATCCAAGAGTGTCTTTTTGTTGGATACTCTAAATATTCAAAAGGGTAAAATTTGATAAATTTGAGCACAAACAAAGCCTTCATCGAAAGGTGTGTTCAGTTTGAAGAAGAACCCCTTGCAGTAGTGGAAGTTGGTGAAGCCTCTTCACCACCTGAACCTCAAGAAGTAAGTAAAGAGTTTGTTGAACATGCTTATTCTGATTTTTCTGATGGAGATGAGTTTATTGCAAACCCTAACAGCCCCACAAGGCCAAAATGGGCAGCCAAGACACTACATGCAGCAGGTGAACTAGCTGGGGATCCCAATGACCCAAGAAGGACTAGATCTCAGTTTGAGAATGGTCTGTGCATGAAGGATCCTATGTTTGCTGAAAAATGCTATTTGATGGTAGATTCTGATCCTTAAACATATGAAGAAGAAGCAAGAGATCCAAGATGGCAAACATCCATGAGGGAGGAGTTCAACTCACTCCAGAAGAGCAACACATGGGAGCTAGTGGATCTTCCCCCAGTGAGAAAACT
>LPNX011193996.1:257215-273065 GCA_001517045.1 Pseudotsuga menziesii | reverse complement strand
GCAAAACTCCTTTCCTTTCAGGAGTGAAGCTGGAAGAAGCTAATTCTTCACCGATGGTAAACAATACACTGTATAGGCAATTGATTGGATGTTTGTTGTATTTCACACATACTCGACCTGATCTTTGTTATGCAGTAAGTGTGGCTTCTAGATTCATGGATTAGCCTCAAGAGATCCATTGGAAAGCAGCCAAAAGAATCCTTAACTTTGTTCAGGGAACAAGGACACATGGGATCTTCTATAAAGAAAAAACTGATCTTGAATTGATTGGATTTACTGACAGTGATTGGGCAAGTGATAGCACAGACAGAAATTCCACATCAGGATATGTGTTCATTCTTGTAGAAGGTCCAATCAGCTGGTCAAGCAAGAAACAGAGTGCCATTGCACTCTCATCTATAGAAGCAGAGTACAGAGGAGTTGTTAATGCAGGAACTCAATGTTTATGGTTGCAGGGTTTACTTGGAGAGTGTGGCTTCGAACCAGAGTACTCAAATACCATCTACTTTGATAACTAGAGTACCATTTGAATCTGAAAGGATCCAGTTCAGAAGCATAGAACCATGCACATTGAGATCCATATGCACTACATCAGAGAACTTGTGAATGATGGCACCATTCACCTACTCTTTTGTTCATCTTCAGAAAAAGTAGCTGATATCTTCACCAAAGAATCTTGTGAGAAGACCTTCAGCAATACCAAATCACTACTGGGGATTGCTGATCATGCTGTGAAAGCATGAGTGAAGACAAGATTCTACAATTTTGTTTTACAGTCCATGTTTAAGGGAGGATTTTCCCAAGTTGGTTTTGCCTCTTTCCTTGTTTAAATGGATTTGCAGTATGTAAAGGGTGACTAAGCCTTGTTTCTAGGCCCTATAATTTTCTGATATATTAATCATAAGTCAGGCTTAATGGGGGGTGTTATAATAATCAACCCATAGTTTACCCACTTAGACATTAATTCCATTATTTTTGTCTTATTTGCCTAGTTCATGTGTCCCACCTTGTGCAAGTTGCTATTTGTCTATCCATAGAGGTCAAAATTTCCCTATTTGACTCATGTAGCACATGGGAGAGCTAAAGGAATCAATTCTACTTTATTCCTGGCCTCCTAGGCACCCTTCTGCTTTTTCTGCTTTATTGCCTGCTTTTTCAGTGTTTTAAGGCAAAATGAAAAGCTAGACTAGGTGAGGTTGACTTGTTTTTTGTCCTACACATCCTCCTCTCTTTTCTCCATGAAAAAGCATGTATGAGCTGCCATTCCACCACTCTTTAGCTTGCCTATGCCTTTTTTCCAATTCGTGAGCTCCATGACAGATTTGGGATCAGCTTTTTACACCTATGGGGGATTTGCTTATTTTTGGTAAGCCTGCTTTATGCTAGATTTGGATGCCTCCTCATGCATTCGATTTCTTGATGTATTCTATTTATTCATCAACCTATGTTATTACAGGGTTGGCTATTGTACACTAAGTTAATACAATTTAGTGTTACAGCTCCATATTCAGTCTCTTTTGTGAGTGACTTTGCATGATCAATTGATAATTGTTGTGAGTAAAATTAATCTATTGTTGGCCTTAATTTCCACAGTATTGTACTCCGCCTCATCCAATAAATGCTGCCAATTTTTTGTCATGTCACCCAATGTTCAAAGGGAGGTTTAAAGTTTACCTATGCAGTCAAAACAATCTTTTGTGTCAATACCTTTTGAGTCAGTACTATGGTTACATCATCTACAACATTCCATAACTTTGTTCCAAGTTTCATGCCGTCGATGTGGGATTCATCATGGACCTCCTTCAACACGACTATTCCTGTTGACATCAACTCATCATCTAGGATTTAGTCTTAGAAACAAATTTAGTACCTTGAGATCTGTATGCCTTAATGATAGATTTTATCGCTCTCGACATAGGTTCACACCATTGACCTTTGATCGATAGATTCAAGTGAGTGTTCGATGTCAGATCATCTATTCACACTCATGAGATTGTACTAGGGTACCTTGGGAATCATTGCCATCAATGGTGATCTCCCTCGCACTTGTTAATGGTTCACATCATTGATCGGTAATCAAGTGGTTTCTACCATGTTCGATTTCAAATCATTGTAATCACATGGATAGAATCATACTTTGTAGAAGACAAGACGAAGATCCTGGGTATCTATTAAAAGCACTCATAGCTTTCTCCCTAGGTTGCGATGGAGTATATTGTATGAAGTACCAGAATTGATCCAAATTTGTATGGACGTGGATGTGCTCAAATTTGTGTTCATTTGACATAGATATACGGTGTATGCCTGGTATCTATGTCCCAAGTTTGAGTCCTCTATCACATTGATCTATTCTATATTCTAGTAGCCATGTTTCTTAATCTCTCTCATGGATCTGCGTTGTATTGGTATGCATCCATGATGATGACACATTTGAGTTTTCCTTCCATCACTTATTATCTTTCCTAATTGATTTTTCCAATTCATGAGCTCCTAGATAGATTTGGAAACTGCTTTAAGCACCTATGGGGGATTTACTTAGATTTAGTAAGCATGCTTTTGACCAATTCGAATGGCATCCCAAAGCATTCAAATCTCTCATGTAATTATTTATTTTGGTAGCCTATGACTTCATAAGGTTGTCTATTGTACACTTATTCAATACAGATTAGTGTTCTGCTCCATATTCAGTCTCCTTTGTGTGTAATTTGCATGCGTAATTGGCAATTTTTGTCAGTGTAATTGTTCTAACACCTGGGTTCAATTTCCACATGGTATGAGAGCCTTTGTAGATCAATTTATCTCCTTCAAATTTTTTATTTCAGGTTCGACATCATTGACTAGGAGCATTCTGCTAACTGAAGGGACAATTTATGAGCTATGGATCAATCTCAGAAGATCATCTTGACTCCATTTAATTTCTTTGAATGGAAAGCAGAGATGGAGATACTGTTGAGAGTGAAATGCCTCTACATAGTGACTATGGAAATAGAAGCAAAGCCCAATGCAGCTGCAGAGAAAATTAAATGGCACAACAGGAGGGATGAGGCCTATGGTCTCCTATGTCTAAGCATATCCAGAGACCTCCTTTTCCATGTTGATGGATTGAAATCACCAAATGAAGTATGGGATAAGCTTGTTGAGCTCTTTGGTAAGACAGATGAGATGAGGGTACATCAAATTGAAAATGAATTGATCTCCTTGAGTCCCAACAGCTTCGAATCACTGCAACTCTACTTTTCCAAGTTCAATGCCCTTGTTTTGCAGCTAAAACAGTGTGGAATAAAAAAGAAGTAGGAGAAACTAGTTTTGGCCATACTCTCAAATCTTGGCCCTAACTATTCAGTGTTTTTTTCGACCTTCCATGCCACCAAGTTGACAGCTCGAGCCTGGAAAATGCCTAGTCTTGCATATTTCATGGAATCTTTCACACAAGAACAAGATGAATTGGTGATGATGGGCACCATCAAACCTTCCAAAGACCAAGCTCTGGTTGCTGGAGATTCGAGGGTGGATTCAAAAGGCAAGAAGAAAGCTAATAAGCCACTTGAGAAAAAGAGAAACAAGAACAAGTCTTCAGAGGAGCCCCAAGGCTCCAAGAAGAACCCCTAGAAGAAGAAGAACAAAGGAGAAATGAGCAAGTGCACATACTCCAATAAGGGAAATCATCCTGAAAGATCCTGCATGAAGAATCAAATTGACATGCTGACCCAAATCCTGGAGAAGAATGGCATCTCCCTTCTTGATAGCTCAAATAAGAGGGAAGGAGGATCAAATTCAGAAGACAGAGAGAGAGTTCATGCATTGGTTGCTGGCACATGAAGCTCACCTAGTTTTATCATTGATTTTGGAGCTTCAAGACATATGTTTTTGACCAAGGACGCATTCACCTCACTTGACATGTCAAAAGTTCCACTAGTAGTACTGGGAGATGAATATCACACTTGAAGTTTGGGCAAAGGGAGGATTGATCTTGACCATGGTAACTTCAGCAATGTATTGTATGTTCCAGGTCTTACCTCTAACCTCTTATCAGTGTATTAGATGACCCACACAAGGTCTCCAAATAAGGTCATATTCTCCCCTGATGAAGTTGAGATCACAGAGATCTCAAGCGTTAAATTCATTGCAAAAGGAGTTTCAAATCACACTTCGAAGGTATACATGTTCTCACATTTCCTACCCTACTCAAACCCCTCTACTCTTCTGATTCATGCTAATGAGGCAAGCAAGCTTTGGCATGAAATATTTAGTCATCCTAACTATAAGTATCTTTATGATCTTAGTGAAAAATAAATGGTCATAGGGTTACCAAAGATTAAGTTTTCCAAAGGAATCTGTCAAGGTTGCATCTTAGGAAAACACGCAGAGCATAAATGTGAGAAAGCTAGTCATGAGAGAACCTCTGCACCTCTTGAGTTGATCCACAGTGATGTTTCTAGCCCATTTCCGCATATTTCAATGAGTCAGGCCAAATATGCTTGACATTAATAGATGAATTTTCCAGGTACTGCTGGGTTTACTTCATGAAACACACGTTTGGAGTTTTTGGCCTCTTCAAAGTCTTTAAGGCTTTGGTTGAAAACCAGTATGGGAGGAAACTCAAGGTCCTCAGATCTGAAAATGGTGGTGAGTATGTCAAGTCTGAGTTCATTAAATATTGTGTAGATGTAGGTATTCAGATGCACCATTCTATCCCTTACACACCACAGCAAAATGGTGTTGCTGAGAGGAAGAACAGATCACTGAAAGAGATGGCAACCTGCATGATGGAGGCTAAGACTTTGCCACCAAAGTTTTGGGATGAAGCTATAGATTATGCAGCCTATATTTAGAATAGGGTGCCTCATAAATATCTTGATGTTATGACTCCTTTCGAAGCATGGAGTGGGCACAAGCCAGATGTGACCCATTTCAGGAGTTTTGGCTCAAGGGATTGGGCTAGAATTCCAACAGAAAAGAGGAAGGCTTTGCAGCCACAAAGCCAAGAGTGTCTATTTTTTGGGTACTATTAATATTCAAAAGGGTACAAGCTGATCAATTTGATCACAAACAAATCCTTCATTGAAAGGAGTGTTCAGTTCCAAGAAGAGCCTTTAGCAGCAGTTGAAGTTGGAGAGTCTTCTTCACCACCAGAACCACTGAATGTAAGTGAAGAGATAAATGAGTTTGCTGATTATGATATTTCTGATAATTATTATTTAATTTCATATCCTAGAAGTTCTACAATACCAAAATGGGCAGCAAAGACCATTCATACAGCTGGAGAACTAGCTGGAAATCCTAGTGATCCTAGGAGGACTAAATCTCAGTTTGAGAGTGCCTTGTGTATGAAAGACCATGTGTCTGTAGAGAAATGCTATATGATGGTTGAATTATACCCATAGACATATGAACATGCAGTACATGATCCAAGATTTCAAATATCCATGAAAGAATAGTTCATCTCACTCCAGAAGAACAACACTTGGGAGCTGGTTGATCTTTCCCCGGGGAGGAAGCTAGTTCAATGTAAGTGGGTTTTCAAAACCAAGTTTGATGCTGATGGTTCACCTTTGAAATATAAGTCAATATTTGTAGCCAATTGATACTGATAGTTACATGGCATAGACTACAATGAGACCTTTGCAACAGTGGCAAAGATGGACTCCATTAGGCTAGCCTTAGCCATTGCAGCTTCGAAGCAATGGGAGGTACATCACATGGATGTGAAGTGTGATTTCCTAAATGGATATCTTACTAAATATATTTACATGCAGCAGCATCAAGTATTTTTTACTAATCCATCTCATGTGTGCAGGCTAAAGAAATCATTGTATGGGCTTAAGCAAGCCCCGAGGGCTTTGTATGCCAAGATTGATGGATTTTTGTTGTCATTGAGTTTTGTTCGATGCAAGTATAATAATAATGTTTATTTGAAGCTGATTCATGGTTCTTTAATTATTATTGTCTTGTATGTGGATGACCTTGTCATTACAGGAAGCTCAAAGGATGAAATTGCCTCCTTGAAGGATGCAATGAACCATGCATTTTCTATGATTGATTTGGGGTTATTGAGGCAATTCTTGGGTCTCGAGATTGCTCAAACCAAACATGGAATAAAATTACATCAGTCCAAGTATGATTTGGATTTTCTGAACAAGTTCAACATGAAATATTGCAAGCCAAGCAAGACTCCCTTCCTTTCAGGAGTTAAGCTTGAAGAAGCAGGTTCTTCTCCTATGGTAAATAATACACTGTATAGGCAACTGATTGGGTGTTTGTTGTACCTTACACTTACTCGACCTGATATTTCTTATGGAGTAAGTGTGGCTTCAATATACATGGATCAGCCTTATGATATCCATTGGAGAGCATCCAAAAGGATCCTTAACTTTGTTAAGGAAACAAGGACTCATGGGATATTCTACAAAGCTAAATTTGATCTTGATTTGATTGGGTTTACTAACAGTGATTAGGAAGGTGGAAACAAAGATCAAAAGTCAACATCAAGATATGTGTTCATGCTTGCTGAAGGACCAATCAGCTGGTCAAGCAAGAAACATAGTACCATTGCACTCTCATCTACAGAAGCAGAGTACAGAGGAGTTGTAAATGCAGCAACTCAATGTTTATGGTTGCAGGGGTTACTTGGTAAGTGTGGCTTCGAATCAGAATACTCAACTACTATATATTGTGATAATTAGAGTACCATTAAAATCTACAATGATATAGTTCAGAGACAAAGAACCAAACACATTGAGATCCATATGCACTACATCAGACAGCTTGTGCATGATGGCACCATTCACCTACTCTTTTGTTCGTCTTCAGAACAAGTAGTAGATATCTTCACCAAAGTTTTTTATGAGAAGACATTCAGCAATATCAAATCACTACTGGGGATTGTTGATCATGCTATGAAGCATGAGTGATGACAAGATTTTCAAATTTTGTTTTACTGTCCATGTTTAAGGGAGGATTTTTCCCACTGGGTTTTTGCCTCTTTCCTTGGTTAAATGGACATGCAGTATGTAAAGGGTGACTAAGCCTTGTTTCTAAGCCCTATTATTTTTTGATATTTTACTCATAAGTCAGGCTTAAGGGGGGGTGTTAGAATAATCAACCCATAGTTAGCTACCTTAGACATTAATTATCTCCATTTTTGTCTTATTTACCTAGTTTCCATATTCCACTTTATGCAAGTTGTCCTCCACATGTCCAAAGTGGTAAAACTTGCTAAAAATGAGTCATTGAACACTTGGGAAACCTCTTGGAATCAATTCTACTTTATTCATGGCCTTCCTAGCGCATGTTCTCTTTTTCTACTTTATTGCCTGCTTTTGCTGAGTTTTAAGGAAATTGGGAAAGTTTGAGTAGGTGAAGTTAACTTGTTTTTTGTCCCCATCATCCTCCACTCTTTTATCCTAATAAAAGCATGTATGAGTTGTCCTTCCATCACCTATTATCTTTCCTAATTTATTTTTCCCATTCATGAGCTCCTAGACAGATTTGGAAACTGCTTTATGCACCTATGGGGGATTTGCTTAGATTTAGTAAGCCTGCTTTTGACCAATTCGAATGGCATCCCAATGCATTTGAATATTTCATGTAATTATTTATTTTGGTAGCCTATGAATTCACAAGGTTGGCTATTGTACACATATTCAATACAGATTAGTGTTCTGCTCCATATTCAGTCTCCTTTGTGTGTAATTTGCATGTGTAATTGGAAATTTTTGTGAGTGTAATTGTTTTAACACCTGGGTTCAGTTTCCACAGAGAAGAATCAGTTCCCTTGGTAAAAAGTGAAAAAGAGAGGTTTCCACAAAGCTTCTCGAAGGAATACTTCATGGCACCCTTATCCCTACACTTGAGGACCACTTGGGCTCAAGATTCATCCTTTTGGGATCTCCTATCCACCTCACCCACCATTTAATAAACCATCCCTATCCTCCCAATGCCTATAAAAGTAGGATCATACCACATTGTTGAGAGAGAGAAAAGTTATGTTTTTGCATTGATATTCTGGCCAAATCAGTAGGGTAAGCATAGAAGGAGCAAGTTGGAGCTTTTGGGAACAAGGAATTGGCATGTGAAGGAGCATATCAACACTAAAAAAAATGTTGTACACTTATTCTTCACATTTAATGCAAAGTTGGTTCCTTTCCCATAAAATTTGTTATGTTATAATCATGTATTTTATTGTTGGATTCCTTAGTCACTGACATAGAATAGTGGATTATATTCTGGTGCTTTTTTATCTTGTTTTTTTATTTCATGTGATTGTACAGGTACGACCGTGAAGAGCCATCACCATAGGAAACAACTACATCACTCCATCAAAGAGACTCATTCTAGATATCCACAACTTCTAGGGGAAGTCTTCCAACTCTGTTTTAACTCATTTGTTCTAGATCTAAACCATTTAGACTAGAGGAACAACTCTTGTTCACAAGAGGTGCATTTTTCGCAGCAACAAATACAGCGACGTCCAAGATACTTTATATTTAAATCTACTCCTTGGACGTGGTTATGCTTATGCCATGAAATCTGTACTGTCCACACTCTTTAGAGTGATGCATTTTCCCCATCATTAGAATATTGTGACCATTTATCATCTTTCCTTTGTTACACCCGACCATCGCATCATTCTTAGTAATTAGAGTTTCATGAATGTTCTGCATGTTCTTGTGATTCCTTCCCCTTCTTCTAGTTAGCTTCTTCCCATCATAGGTAAAATGGGGGGCATGGCTCCAACCTCTGGAAATCATACTGGAGTTAAGTCACTAGCTTTTTATGTAAGGGGAAAACCTACCAACAATTGCATATCAGGTTGGTTAAGAGAACATTTACAAGCATGGTTCCTATTATGTGTCAATATCATTAAAAAATGAAATAGATGTCAAAGAGCATAGTTATTTTTTTGTGTCAAGCACGTTAAAAAATGAAACAGATGTCTCAAAGCATAGTTCTTTTTCTGTGTCAAACTCGTTAAAAAATGAAAGAAATGTCTGAGAGCATAGTTCTTTTTCTATGTCAAGCTCATTAAAAACTGAAAGAGATTTGAGAGTATAGTTCTTTTTCTGTAACAAGCTCATTAAAAATGAAACATACCTTGTGAGCATAGTTCTTTTTCTATCTCAAGCTTGTTAAAAAATGAAACAGGCTTGTGAGCATAGTTCTTTTTCTGTATCAAGCTCATTAAAAAATCAAACGGATGTCCTCAAGCATAGTTATTTTCTGTTTCAAGCTTGCGTAAAAATGAAACAGGTCCCCACAAGCATAGTTATTTTATGTTTCAGGCTTGAGTAAAAATGAAACAGGTTACCTTGAGCAATGTTTATTTTTAATTTCAAACTCGTTAAAAAATAAAATGAACCTTGAGGACAGTTTCATTTTTCGTGTCAAGCTCGTTAAAAAATGAAATGGATCCTTCCATTGTGTCAAGACTCAGTTTTTGAACCTTCTTTTCCCCTGTTTGTATAATGTGATCCTCTTTCTTCATCCGTTTCTGGTGAACCTTTTCCTGGTAGTAACCATGAATTTAGTTGGATGACTAATAGAGTAGGTAGACGAAACGAAGCCAACCTACATTATGTTGGAGTTATTCTTCTTGACACTTATACTAAGGGAAACTACCAACCATTGAACATCATGTTTGGAAATACTCTTCAATAGGAGTCATTTTGAGCATAGTTTACTTCTGGTTTCAATCTCATTAAAAAATAAAACCACTCCTCAAGCATAGTTTACCTTTTGGTTTCAAGCTTGCATAAAAATGAAACCATACTTGAGCATAATTCTTTTTCTATGAGAAGCTAGTTAAAAACTGAAATAGGTTGTTTCAAGCAAAGTTTACCTTTTGGTTTCAAGCTTGCATAAAAATGAAACCATTCTTTGAGAATAGTTTATTCTCTATTACAAGCTCGTTAAAAAATGTAGTGGATACCCTGAGCATTCTTTCAACTAATCTTCGAGCTCATTAAAAATAGTAAGATGGTGTTGAGCTTACTTTTCATTTTTTGTGCTCTGGTTAAAACATGAAAAGTGGTTTGAGCTTACTTTATCGCTTTTCATGATCTCAATTCAAAATGAAAAGGGTTTCGAGTGCCTTTTATACCTTTGGCGTGCTCGTTAAAAACTTAGTGAAGAGGTATCGAGTATACTTTTACTATTTTTCAAACTCGTTAAAATTGGATTATGAAAAAAGGAACCCTAATCGAGTCCTCTTTAAGCTCTTTTCAGACTCTTAAAATGTGGAAAGATTGTCGAGTGAACTTGTCTTCTTCACGTTCGTAAAAGGACTTGAAGAGTCGTCTTCCTGGTGATAGTTTACCCCTTTTTTGAACCACGGGGCACTATTTACGAAAAAGGTACACTGCAGCCAATCATGACCGAAAGAGTTCTTTTGAGTATTATTTTATACTTTTTCAGGCCCTAGGGACTAAATCATATGAAAAATGACATTTTTGGAGTCTTCTTTAGTTTGTTCAGACTCTCTAAACATGAACTACACCGATTTTTCTTTCATTGGACTCATTAAATTAAACATTGAAGGACCCTCTTTTGGGAACGAACCCATCCTTTATTAGGTTCATAAAACATATGAGATTGGACTCATCTGAAGGACATGATAGATCACATGTTTGTTAACCTCTTTGAACTTGTAAAATGAAAATGGGCACTCATCAATCATGATGGAGAAATTAAGGGAAGGGAATCAATTCAGTTTGCAAATAAAATTGCAATTTGTAGTCACCTTTGAACATGGCACTTGTCTTCATTTCATTCAGTCAATTGGGTAATTAGCTTGTCTCCGAGTTGATCCACTTTCATGAGTCATGTCACTCCTTTGAGTCTTTCAAAGAATGCATTGTCATTTTCGTATTGTGCTCCACTTTTTCCAGTCAAAACTACCAATTTTTTGTCATGTCGCTCGATGTTCAAAGGGAAGTTGAAAGTTTACCTTTGCAGTGAAAATAATATTTTGTGTCGGTACCTTTTGAGTCAGTCCTATGGTTACGTAATCTACAACATTCCATAACTTTGTTCCGAGTTTCATGTTGTTGATGTGGGATTCATCATGGCCCTCTTTTGATGAGACTATTCTTGTCGACATCATCTCATCATCTAGAGAATAGTCTTAGAAACAAGTTTAGTACCTTGAGATCGGTATGCTAATGACAGATTTTCTCTCTCTCGACATAGGTTCACATAATTGACCTTTGATCGATAGATTCAATTGAGTGTTCAACCCCATATCATATATTCACACTCAAGAGATTGTACTAGGGTACCTTGAGAATCATTGACATCAATGGTGATCTCCCTCGCACTTCTTAATGGTTCACATCATTGACTGGTAATCAAGTGTTTTCTACCATGTTTAACTTCAAATCATTGTAATCACATGGATATAATTGTACTTTATGGATGAGACAAATTTCTTGGGTGTCTACTAAAAGTGTTAGAATAATAAACCCATAGTTACCTACCTTATACATTAGTTTAATTATTTTTGTCTTATTACCTAATTTCCTAGATTCCATTCTATGCTAGTTTCCTTCTACAGGTCCTAGAAGTCAACACATGCTAAAATTGAGTCATTGAGTGCTTGGGAAACATATTGGAACCCAATTTATCATGGCTTCTTTATTCCAAATCCTCCAAAGTACATATCTGCTTTTTCTGAAAAGTTTCCTTGTTTTATTCTGATTTAAGGCAAAAGGAAAAGCTAGAATAGGTGTAGTTGACTTGTTTTTTTCCCACATCATCCTCCCTCCTTTTCTCCAAATAAAAACATGTATGAGTTGTCTTTCCATCCATATTTATATTTCCCACTTGACTTAGCAAATTCATGAGCATCTTCATAGATTTGGAAACTGCTATATGCACCTATGGGGGATTTGACTAGATTTAGTAAGCCTACTTTTTGACTATTTCGAATGGAATATTTATGCATTCAATTCTATCACGTAATGATATATCGCAGCAACCTATTACTTAACAAGGTTGGATATTCTACATTTACTCAATACAGAGTAGTGTTATGCTCCATTTTCAGTCTCCTTTGGTGTTAATTTTGCATGTTTGATTAGCAATTTTGTGAGTGTAATTGTTCTATCTCTTGGGTTCAATTTCCACATGGTATCAAAGCCTTTTTAGATTGATTTATCTCCTTCCAAATTGTTATTGCAGGTTTGACATCTTGACTGGGAGCACATTCTGCTGACTGAAGGGCATCGTTTCTGAGCTATGGACCAATCTCAGAAGATCATCTTGACTCCATTCAATTTCTTTGAGTGGAAAGCTTAGATGGAGACATTGTTGAGAGCGAAAGGTCTATACATGGTACAATGGAAACTGAGGCAGAGCCCATTGCAGCTGCAAAGAAAATTAAATGGCACAACAGGAGGGATGAGGCCTATGGTATTTTGTGTCTGAGCGTTTCAAGAGACCTCCTCTTCCATCTTAATGGATTGACATCACCTAATAAAGTGTGAGAGAAGCTAGAATATATTTTTGGAAAGACAGATGATATGAGAGGACATCAAATCGAGAATGAGCTGATCTCCTTGAGTCCCAGTAGCTTCGAATCATTGCAACTCTACTTTTCCAAGGTTAAGGTCCTTGTTTTGCAGTTGAAATAGTGTGGGATTGAAAAGAAGGAAGAGCAAATATTTTTGGCCATACTCTCTAATATTGGTCCTAACTATTCAGTGTTTTTTTCAACCTTCCATGCCACCAAGTTGACAGCTCAATCCTAGAAGATGCCTAAGCTTGCAGAGTTCATGGAATCCCTCACATAGGAGAAAGATAAGTTGGTGATGATGGGCACCATCAAACCTTCCAAAGACCAAGATTTGGTTGCTGGAGATTCAAGAGTGGATTCAAAAAGAAAGAAAAAAGATAAAAATCCACCTGAGCAAAAGAGAGACAAGAAAAAGTCTCAACAAGAGCCCCAAGGTTCCAAGAAGAACTCCTAGAAGAAGAAGAACAAAGGAGAAATGAGCAAGTGCACATATTGTAGTAAGGTCTATCATCATGAGAGCTCTTGTGTGAAGAAGCAAATTGACATGTTGACCCAACTCCTAGAGAAGAATAACATCTCCCTTCCTGACTGCTCAAAGAAGAGGGAAGGAGGATCAAATTCATAGGAAAGACAGAGAGTACATGCCTTAGTTGCTGGCACATCAAGATCACCTAGCTTCATCATAGACTCTAGAGCTTCTATACATATGGTTTCGACAAAAGAGACATTCTCCTCTCTTGACATGTCAAAAGGTCCACCAATAGTTTTGGGAGATGACTCTCTCACTGATAGTTTGGGGAAGGGAAGGATTGATCTTGACCATTGTAAGTTCAATAATGTGTTGTATGTTCCAGGTCTTGCCTCTAATCTCTTGTCAATGTATCAGATGACTCATATTGGGTCTCCAAACAAGGTCATCTTCTCCCCTGATGATGTTGAAATCACTGAGATTTCGAATGGTAAAGTCATAGCAAAAGGTGTTGTAGTTCACGCTTCGAAGGTGTACAAGTTTTCCCATTTTCTACCCTACTCAAACCCCTCTGCTCTTATGATTCATGCTAGTGAAGCAAGCTTTGCCATGAAATATTTGGCCATATTAACTACAAGTATCTCTTGATTTGAGTGAAAAATATATGGTCATAGGGTTACCAAAGATCAAGTTTTCTAAGGGAGTCTATCAAGGTATCCTAGGAAAACACCCAGAGCACAAGTATGAGAAAGCTAGTCATGAGAGAACCTCTGCACCTCTTGAGCTGATCCACAGTGACATTTCTGGTCCATTCCCTCATATGTCTATGAGTCAAGCCAAATATGCACTGATATTCATAGATGACTTTTCCAGGTATTGTTGGTTTCACTTCCTAAAGCATAAGTCTGAAGTTTTTGACCTCTTCAAAGTCTTTGGAGCCTTGGTTGAAAACCAGTCTGGGAGGAAACTCAAGATCCTCAGATATGAAAATGTTGGTGAGTATTTCAAGTTTGATTTCATTTAGTATTGTAAAGAAGCAGGTATTCAGATGCAGCATTCAATCCCTTACACACCATAGCAAAATGGTGTTGCTAAGACAAAGAACAGATCACTGAAGGAGATGGTGACCTGCATGATGGAGGCTAAGACTTTGCCACCAAAGTTTTGGTCTGATGCTATAAAATGTAGATCCTACATCTAGAATAGGGCACCTCATAAGCAGCTTGATGGTATGACTCCTTTTGAATCTTGGAGTGGGCACAAGCCAGATGTGACCCATTTCAGGATTTTTGGCTCAAAGGCTTGGGCTAGAATTCCAACTGAAAAGAGGAAGGATTTGTAGCCCCAAAGCCAAGAGTGCCTAATTGTTGGGTATTCTAAATATTCAAAAGGGTATAAGCTAATAAAATTTAGCACTACAAAATACTTCATTGAAAGAAGTGCTCAGTTCCAAGAAGATCCTTTAGTAGCAGTTGAAGTTGGAGAGTCTTCTTCACCACCAGATCCATTGATTGTAAGTGAAGAGATTAATGAGTTTGTTGATTCTGATATGTCTGATAATGATGATTTGATTTCAGATCCTAACAGTCCTACAAGACCAAAATGGGCAGCAGAGACCATTCATGCAACTGGGGAACTAGCTGGAAATCCTAGTAACACTAGGAGGACTAGATCTCAATTTGAGAGTGCCCTTTGTGCCAAAAGATCCTCTATTTGTTGAGAAGTGCTATCTGATGGTTGAATCAGATCCATAGACATATGAAGATGCAGCACATGATCCAAGATGGAAAACAACCATGAAAGAAGAATTCAACTCACTCCAGAAGAAAAACACTTGGTAACTGGTTGATCTTCCCCCAGGGAGGAAGCTAGTTCAATTTAAGTGGGTTTTCAAGACTAAGTTTGCTGCTAATGTTTCACCTTTGAAATATAAGGCAATATTGGTTTTGGAATATAATCTGTCGGGATTATACGTTATTGTAAATATTAGGAATATGAAGAGACTCTCGGATGTGTGATCCCAAGAGTCATCGTAGATGTATAAATAAAGGCATTCTATGGAGAAATAATGAGAATTCAGGATTTATTCCACTTGACAGTGGTATCAGAGCAATTCATAACTCCTGCATGTATAGTCTACATTCTGCTGCTATATACACCCTGGGATTTCCTTAGTCTGCAAATTGCATGCATTGGTGCATGCACTAGATGCTCTAACATTCATGAGTGATGCGATAGTATTTCTCTGAGCAAAATGATTTCTCTACTGCATGATGTGATAATCCCATCACTGAAATCGAAAAAAAAAAAAGACTGCCCATAAAATTTCTTGAGATCGTCCAAAAGAGATCTACCCTCTGCACTAACCATTTTCACTTCGTTCTCTACATTAGCAAATGTAGAAATTCAGGCCTGCAGTAGATTAATTTCACCCACAACAATTAACAATTGATCATGCAAAATTATCAACAATGGAGACTGAATATGGAGCTGTAACACAAAATTATATTAACTGAGTGTACAATAGCCAACCCTGTAATAACATAGGCTGCTGAATATATAGAATACATGATCAAATCGAATGCATAAGGAAGCATCCAAATCTAGCATAAAGCAGGCTTACCCAAAATAGGCAAATCCCCCATAGGTGTAAAAAGTTGATCCCAAATCTATCAAGGACCCCACGAATTAGCAAGGGTGCATGGGAAAGCTAAAGAGTGGTCAAATGGCAGCTCATACATTCTTTTTCATGGAGGAAAGAGTGGAGGAGGAAGAGGAAACAAAGCTGATTCACCTCACCTAGTCTTGCATTCCTATGTGCCTTAAAACACTGACAAAGCAGGGAATAAAGCAGAAAAAGCAGATGGGCG
>LPNX011193996.1:236519-253481 GCA_001517045.1 Pseudotsuga menziesii | reverse complement strand
CGATATGGAAAAGGAGGTCTCGGGAAATACTGAGACATAGGAGGCCATAGGCCTCATCTCTCCGATTGTGCCATTTGATCTTCTCTGCAGTAGCATTGGGTTCTGCTTCTGTAGCCATAGTCACCCTGTAGAGGCCTTTCTCTCTCAACAAGATCTCCATCTCTGCTTTCCATTCAAAAAAGTTGAAGGGAGTGAGGATAGTTTTCTGTGAATCCATAGCTTTAGAAAATCTGTCCCGGCTGTCAGTAGAAGGATCCCAGTCTTGATGTCGAACCTGCAAAACAATTTTTGGAGGAGAGTAACAACCTACAATGGCTCTGATACCATGTAAAAATTCAGGCCTGCAGTAGATTAATTTCACCCACAACAATTAACAATTGATCATGCAAAATTATCAACAATGGAGACTGAATATGGAGCTGTAACACAAAATTATATTAACTGAGTGTACAATAGTCGACCCTGTAATAAAATAGGCTGCTGAATATATAGAATACATGATCAAATCGAATGCTTAAGGAAGCATCCAAATCTAGCATAAAGCAGGCTTACCCAAAATAGGCAAATCCCCCATAGGTGTAAAAAGCTGATCCCAAATCTATCAAGGACCCCACGAATTAGCAAGGGCGCATGGGAAAGATAAAGAGTGGTAAAATGGCAGCTCATACATGCTTTTTCATGGAGGAAAGAGTGGAGGAGGAAGAGGCAACAAAGCTGATTCACCTCACCTAGTCTTGCTTTCCTATGTGCCTTAAAACAATGAAAAAGCAGGGAATAAAGCAGAAAAAGCAGATGGGTGCCTAGGAGGCCAGGAATAAAGTAGATTTGGTTCCTAAGGCTTTCCCAAGCACTCCATGAGTCAATAATGGCAAGTTTGACCTCTATGGATAGGCAATTAGCAACTTGCACATGGTGGGACTCATGGACTAGGCATATAAGACAAAATAAATGAAATAATGTCTAAGTGGGTAAATACTATGGGTTGATTATTCTAACAGCAAATGAGGCCATTCTGATAACTTGTTACAAACAAAATCTAATGCTATCAGAGGAACCCTTTTATGTGTATTGAATCCTTAGTATGAAGCTTCAAGTTTAACACTGATAAAACTACTCGTATTCTGCAGCTCGTATTCCTGGAGCCTCCAACCCTCTACGTTGTGCTACTCGGTGATCTCCTGCATGCTGCTCATATGTGTTGGTGGAACTTTATGTTTTGGTGCTGCTCAATGATGTGCTGAGAGGCTTTCTCAATGATGTGTTGCTCGTATGCATTGGGTTTTCTCTCTGTGTTGAACGCCTGGTTCCTTTGAAGAAGCTTCCATTCTCTGCCTGCGTTGGTCACTTTGGTTTGGTCCCATTTTGCATGTGCGTTCTCCTACGGTGTTTCTCTGCTTGGTGACTACTATTGCGTTGGTTGTTGATGCCTACATGTGGTTGCTATGCATTGTGTGGTTTCCCTCGATTGCACATTGTAGTGATTCAATATCACAATCGATGTTGATTAATTGCACCCTACGCCTCGTTTTCTGAGCTTTCTTCGTTGAAGTGTATTAAGTGTATTGTGAATATAATTTATTTCTGCATAGCTGCATTGAAGACCGTAAAGACTATGTTGAAGTGTATTTCTATAGACCGTGAAGACTGTGTTGACAAAAAGGTTGCATTCTAATCTCTTGAAGAAAGCATTCTTTTCTTTGACCTGCGACCTATTCCTTTGCGTTGGTGAGAGATTGTTTTCTACTAGTTTGAAAGCCATTGAAATCATATTTAAAGTTGGTATTGTAGGCTTGAGAGGATTAAGTTTGTATTTCAAAGTTTGTATGACAATAGCAGAGACATTGACATTGTTGTAAAGCTTGAGGAAGGTGGCAGAGACTTAGACCTGCACCTTTACTCTTTCTTCTTTTTCTCCTATTGTTTTAGTTGCCAGATTCAATCACAGAAGATGCAATCTATAGCATCTGTAGTTGGTGCCACTCTCACTGGCAAAGACACTTATCCAGAATGGTGGAGGAAGATCAAATCTGCCTTCATCTACAATGACCTTTGGAACGGTATTTGCGAAGGCACCACAATAGAGACAGAAGCTGGAGGGCCCATAACTAGAGACTCAGGACCTCCAGAATCCAAGAAAGAGAAGGCCATTTGGAAAACAAAAGACAAGAAATATTTTGCGGTAATCAATGCCACAGTCAGTGAAGAGGTGAGCTAGCACATATTGCCTGTAAATTCATGTTTTAAAGCACTAAAAACGTTAAAAGATCTGTATGATTCACACTCTGAAATGTAAGTTATTTAACTAATGCTAAAACTATTTAGTTTAGAAGTAAAAGACAATGATCCCATGTTAGTTGCCTCTGAAATCAAATCTATCATGCACAAGATTCAAGCCACTGATATGAAACCAAATCTTCCCCTTGCAGCATTTGTAAAATCTTTGTATCCTTCTCACTCCAACTATCTTGAGTCATTGTAAGCAAGTGACAAGTTCAAATCACTGACATTTGACACCCTGGTAGAGAAGATAGCTGACAGAGAGAAAGATTTTGGTAAGAAGACAACCGAGCATTCTGGAGAATCACTTTTCTTTTCTCAAAAAGCAAAGAACCACACCAAATACCAATCCAAATATCATCCCAAAGGAGAAAGCAGCGAGAGAGGCAGAGGAAGAAGAAACTTCAGAGGTAGAGGAGGCAGAAACAACTCCAGCAAAAGATAAGATTTGAAGTGCAAGCGTTGTGGAAATATTGGATACACAGCAGATCAGTGTTGGGCTTCATGGGAATCCATCAAAGACAGACATAACCAGAAGAAAGATGACAATAAGAACCAAGATGCTAGTAAATCTTCAGATTCTGCTCATTGTATTGTTGCACATTGTAATCTTGGTATTAATGAAATGACTTCACTTTCATCTTACATAGATTGTTGGCTACTTGATACTGGTGCAACATCACACATGACTTTTAGAAAAGGTTGTTTTGAAGAACTTAATGAAACACTAAATGGCATAGTTTACTTTGCAAATAAGTCAAGTCTTAAACCAAAGGGAATGGGCACCATTCGGCTGAAGATGCCTGCATTCCTTGATTTCTTGTTGAAGAATGTTCTTTATCTTCTAGATTTGCAAAGAATCCTGCTGTCCTTGGTGCAAATTCGACAGCAAGGCCATTCCATCCACATGTTTGATGGAATCATAGAAATAAGAAAGTCCTCTGACAACCAAGTCATCATGACTGGATACGAAGATGGGAAGTTGCTGAAGCTAAAGGGTTCATCTGCAAGGGTTCAGAACTATGCCTACCTCTCTCAACATGGAGAAGGTAATTTGTCATCAAGTTTATTGTGGCATGCAAGATTTGGTAATCTAAATTATAACAGTCTTCTTTTTTTGAGAAAGAATGGTGTATTTGGTTTTCCCACCATTCCCAAAGAGAAGAGCAAATGTGATGCATGTATATTAGGGAAACACAATAAGCTGCCATTCCATGAATCTAATTTCAGAGCAAGTAGGAAATTAGAATTAGTGCATTCTGATTTATGTGGCTCAATGCCAACTCCCTCTGCCAATGGGAATAAGTATTTTATGACCTGTGTTGATGACTACTCAAGAATGTGCTGGATTTACTCATTAAAGACAAAATCAGAAGCATTTCAAACATTCAAGCAATTTCATGAATTGATAGAAAAACAAGCACAATCTAAAATTGGTACACTTCGTACTGACAATGGGAAAGAATACACTTCAAATGCTTTTGAAGATTATCTTCACCAACATGGAATTGCACATTAGACTACAGTTCCCTACAATCCTCAACAAAACAATGTAGCAGAAAGAATGAACAGAACCATAATGAATATGGTACACTCAATGATGTTTTTTAAGAATGTAAAACTAATGTTTTGGGGTGATGCAATGAAATGTGCAGCCTATTTGAGAAACAGAAGTCCCTCAAATTCTCTTGATAACAAGACTCCACATGAAATGTGGTTTGGCCATCTCCCTTCAGTTAGGCATCTCAAAGTTTTTGGTTCCACCTATTATGCCTTGATTCCAAAGGAGAAAAGAAACAAGCTTGGTGCTCGAAGCAGAAAATGCATTTTCCTGGGGTACGAAGAAAACTCCAGGGTATATCGTCTATATGATGAGGTAAACAAGAAGTTTGTTATTTCCAGAGATGTCATTTTTCTTGATACTAATAAAAATGACCAGTCCATTGAGAGGCAGCTTGATTGTTTGGAAAAATATCCTCATCCAAAGAAATATTCTGAAAATGAATATGAAATTCCAAACCTTGAAGGGGGGAGTCCTATTCTGGATCAACCTTTGGAATCTCCATATGACACACCAAATCCCCCGCATGAAGAAGTTCCTGCTACTTCACCTAAACAAGAGATTCAACTGGATGATGTGATTGATATAATTGGAAGACTCAACCTTGAAGGAAATGAATCACCACCAGCTGACCAACCAGGACCATCACGGAAGATTCCTAAATGGGCCACAAAGGCACTTGAAAGTGTCCATCCGGATGAAGTTGGAAAGACAGGAACGAGAAGTTCAAAAAGACATGAAGATGGAGGAGAAGCAAATAATTCAAGTGATGACATGGATGTATCATTTGATTGTGAATTTAATTTATCTGCTAACTTTGAACCAACTTCCTTTGAAGAAGCTTCTACTCGAGTTGAGTGGAAAGAAGCTATGTAGAATGAGTATGATGCACTCATGAAGAATGGAACTTGGAAGCTGGTTGACCCTCTAGATGGAACCAAACCAATTGGCTAGAAGTGGGTGTACAAGAACAAATATAGATCAGATGGCTCACTTGACAAGCACAAAGCGAGGCTTGTAGCAAAAGGCTATGCACATAAGGAAGGAATTGACTATGAAGAAACGTTTTCTCCTATAGAAAAATGGGCTACCATCCGTACCTTACTCTCTTTAGCTTCTCAGAATGGGTGGAAAGTTCATCAGATGGATGTGAAGACTGCTTTCTTGAATGGAGACTTGAAAGAGAATGTATTCATGTCTCAGCCAGAAGGCTTTGTTGTGAAAGGAAAAGAACAAAAGGTATGCAAGCTTGTCAAATCCTTGTATGGCCTAAAACAAGCACCTCGTGCATGATATGAAAAATTAACTGAGCATCTTTTGAAGTTAAATTTCAAACATTTTGATCTTGATAATGCAACACTGTTTATAAAGAAAGTCGGAAGATCTGTTGTGTATATTGTGGTGTACGTAGGTGATCTTTTGATGACAGGGAACAATGAGATCTATATAGCATCCATAAAGAAAGATTTGAAAAAGATGTTTGAAATGACAGATATGGGACATCTCCACTATTACTTAGGAATTGAAGTCACTCAACATCCTAAGTACATATTCCTATCTCAGAAAAAATATGTTGGAGAACTACTAGACAAATTTTGCATGATAGAATGCAACCCTATCTCTACTCCAATGGAACAAAAAATGAATCTCACATCAAGCGAAGGAAAAGAATTTGAGGATGCGAACAAGTAATGACAACTTGTAGGAAGACTTATCTACCTTACAACAACTAGACCATATATTTCTTATGTTGTTGGCATACTTTCAAGGTTCATGCATAAACCTTGTGAAGGACACTGGTCAACTGCAAAAAGAGTTCTAAGATACTTGAAGGGGACTCAAGACGTTGGACTCAAGTACTATAAGGTGGATGAATTCAAACTTATTGGGTACTCAGACTCATATTTTGATGGTGATAAGGAGACAGGAGTATCAACTTCTGGATACACTATGAGTCTTGGATCAGCAGCTGTCTCATGGAGATCACGCAAACAGTCAGTTTTGGTAGATTCAACAACAGAAGAAGAATATGTGGTTGTAGCTGAAGCAACGAAATAAATAGTATGGCTCAGGAAGATACTTGAAGATTTGCAAGAAAAACAAGAGAACTCCACTCCATTATTGATCAACAATACTTCTGCAATCAAGCTGGCTAAGAATCCCAGATTCCATGATCGAACCAAACACATCAACACAAAGTATCATTTGATTCGACATCATGTAGAGGCCAAGACAATCCATCTTCGACATTGTTCCACAAATGATAAAGTTGCCGACATATTCACCAAAGCGCTTGGAAGAGAAAAGTTTGAAAGATTCAGAAACATGCTTGGACTTACTAACACCCCTTAGGATTAAGGGGGGGATTGTTGGAATATAATCCATCAGGATTATACGTTATTGTAAATATTAGGAATATGAAGAGACTCTCGGATGTGTGATCCCAAGAGTCATCGTAGATGTATAAATAAAGGCATTCTATGGAGAAATAATGAGAATTTGGGATTTATTCCACCTGAAAATTCGTAGCCAAGGGATACTCACAAGTACATGGTATTGACTACAATGAAACCTTTGCATTAGTGACAAAGATGGACTCCGTAAGGCTAGCTCTAGCCATTGAAGCTTCGAAGTAGTGGGAGGTACATCACATGGAGGGTTTTTTTTTTCTAATCCATCTTTAGTGTGCAGGTTAAAGAAATCATTGTATGGGCTCAAGCAAGCCCCTAGGGCTTGTTATGCCAAGATTGTTGGATTTTTGCTATCACTGAATTTTGTTCGATGCAAGTCTAATCCTAATGTCTATCTAAATCTTATTAATCGTTCTTTGATGATTACTGTCTTGTACGTGGATGACCTTCTGATTACAGGAAGATCAAAGAAAGAGATTTCCTCCTTGAAGGATGCAATGAACCATGCATTTCTATTACAGATTTGGGATTGTTGAGCCAATTCTTGGGTCTCGAAATTGCTCAATCCTAACATGGAATCAAAGTACATCAGTCCAAGTATAATTTGGATTTGCTGAACAAGTTCAACATGAAATATTGAAATCCAAGCAAGACTCCCTTCCTTTCAAGAGTTAAGCTTGAAGAAGCAGGTTCTTCTCCTATGGTAAATAATACACTGTATAGGCAGCGGATTGGGTGTTTGCTTTATCTTACACACACTCGAATTGATCTATCTTATTCAGTTAGTGTGGCTTTGAGATACATGGATCAGTCTCATGAGATCCATTGGAGAGCATCCAAAAGTATGCTAAACTTTGTTCAAGGAACAAGAACTCATGGGATCTTCTACAAAGCAAAATCTGATCTTGATTTGATTGGGTTTACTGACAGTGATTGGGCAGGTAACAACACAGATCGAAAGTCTACATCAAGATTTGTGTTCATGCTTGTAGAAGGACCAATCAGCTGGTCAAGAAAGAAGCAGAGTGCCATAACACTCTCATCTATAGAAGCAAAGTATATAGGAGTTGTAAATGCAGCAACTCAATGTTTGTGGTTGCAGGGAATACTTGGAGAATGTGGTTTTGAACCATAGTTTTCAACTATTATCTACTATGATAATCAGAGCACCATTCGAATATGCAATGATTCAGTTCAGAGACAACGAACCAAGCACATTGAGATCCATATGCACTACATCAGACAACTTGTTCGTGATGGCAGCATTGATCTACTCTTTTGTGCATCTTTAGAACAAGTAGCAGATATCTTCACCAAAGATTTTTGTGAGAAGACCTTCATCAATCTCAAATCACTACTAGGGATTGTTGATCATGCTATGAAGCATCATTGATGACAAGATTTCCAAAATTTTGTTTTTCCCGTTGATGTTTAAGCAAGGATTTTCCCACTGGGTTTTTGCCTCTTTCCTTGGTTGTATGGACAAGCGGTATGCAAAGGGTGACTAAGCGTTGTTTCTAGGCCCTATAGTTTTCTAATTTACTCATAAAGTTAGGCTTAAGCGGGGGTGTTAGAATATTCAACCCATAGTTACCTACCTTAGACATTAATTTAATTATTTTTGTCTTATTACCTAGTTTCCTAGATTCCATTCTATGCTAGTTTCCTTCTACAAGTCCTAGAAGTCAACACATGCTAAAAATGAGTCATGGAGTGCTTGAAAAATGTTATACCAAAATCCTGTCACCATAATGTGATAAGACATTTGACATACCTACTTGCCCTGAATCCCAACTTATGGAGTGGAAACCCATACTAAATGTTAATCTTTCATACAAATTCCCAACACTGCACTTGCCCCTTTATCCAGAAGCGGTACCCTTGTTCTCACTGCCCATCCCCTGTTGCCCACAAGCGGTGCCACCACTTATGGCTCTTAGTCCATAAGCGGTTATTACCAGAACCGCGGTACCCTGGGTAAAAATGGAAAAAGAGAAGCTTCTCGAGGCTTCTAGATGATAACCCTTGAGATATCCCTTATCCCTACTGTTGTGGGTTAGTTGAGCTCAAGATCCCTCTGCCTAGGATCTTAGAGGCCACCTCACCCACCTATCTCTCAACCATCCCTATCCATCTAGCCTTATAAATAAAAGCTTATGGCCATGGTTGAGGGGGAGAACTCTTAAGGTATTGTTATGCTGTTGGATTGATCACTTGGTCCATACCATTGGAGAGCATAAAGAGAGCTAGAGTCGGAGCTTATGGGGATGAGAATGTTTGTTTTCAAGGAAATGCATGTCAACACTAAGGATTGGTTGTAAACTTTTTCATATTTATTTAATGCAAGTTGATTTTTGTCCCACATATATTGTTGATGTTTGATTTCACATGTATGTTGTTAGATTCCTTAGTCACTAACATAGATTAGTAGATTATATTTTGGTTGCTTTGATTTGTTTCATGTTGAGATGATTGCAGGTACACAGGGTGACTATCAAAGCATTGCATTCCAGGTATCTACGACATCTAGGGAGAGTCTTCAACCTCTGTCCTCTATTTGTTCTGGATCTGAACCATTCAGACCAGTGCAACACCTTACTGTCCGCAGGAGGTGAAATATTCCAACTAAAAAATCTAGAGACTCCGCTGGGGAATAGAGTTGTGTATCAGTTGTTCTAATATTTCTCAATCTGCAACTCTTATCTGAATCCAGGCTCCTTCTTCAACTCTCTTCAGTCAGATCTACTTTCTGACTTACTCTGTTTGGGTTTGAAACCTCCAGATCTATTCAGATCTGAGTCATTTCGGTCTTTTATGCTCTGTTTCCATACTCAATTCAACAGTATTTTCCCTGATCTAGTCTGTTTTCTGACTTGATCCATCGTTATTCTTGTGTTTTGGTCATCTATAGGGAACCATGCCTATACTGTGTACAAGAAGCAGTGCCACTGCCTAAACAAAGTGGGCAGTACGTGGTGCCATCACTTGTAACCTGTTGGCAAGAAGTGGTGTTGTGTTGGAAACGCTCTGTCAACACTTGAGAAGCGCGATGCCAAGTAGGCATCATTCCAAAGCCTTTTTTCCTCATTTTTCTTTGCAAAAATTTGGATTTTGTTGCTTTCAGTTCTGCTTATCAAACTTGTGTTACTGAATCTGATGCTTGTGGTTTGAGATTTTATGGTTTAAGATTGATTTAAGTGGAATTTCAAAAGTCTGATTAGGTATTTTGATTGTTCATACGCTTCTATGCTTGTTGGTTGTGTTTACGAAAGGATTTCTTATTTTCTGAAAAGCTTAGGGTGTTATTAAAATCTCTTTTTGTTTATGCTACATAGACTAAAAGAAGAACACTAGATTAGCTTCTAGGTTTCATTTCTTACTTGCATAGTAAACTTATTTTTCCTTACTTTAAAAAAGAAATTTTTTGACTGAGTTTAGGATATCATCATTGAGCGTTGGACATTGGTTTTCTAATTGGATTTACAAGCTTTCAGAACCTTTATGATCTTTCGTTGCTCATGCATTTAGAACTATCTCAATCAAAATAAAAAATGGTAGTTTTAAGTTAGATTTGCTTATGTTTTGAGAAAATTGAAAAAAATAGAGTGCATTTGCATATAGGTGTGCTTCTTGTTTTTCTTTTAGGAAAAGAGATTCTTCCCCTTCTTTTTGCTTTCAGAAAAGAGAAATCAGTTTGGTAAGTGATTGCTTGTCTTTTATTTGATGTTCATGACTGTTGTGTGGAAGTATTTTTGGTTTTGAAACAAAAGGAAAACACTCTCTTTCCCTCCTGTAAGTAGGCATACTGAACGGTAAAGTGAATATTTTGCACTAGTGTAGCTAGGGTTTTCACCCTAGCTTGTGCTGATGAGCACCTACTAAGGAATCTGGAATCCTTAGTAGCAGTTCAATGATGTAAACAAAGATAAACTAAAACTAAGACTAAGCTAAAGCAGTAAAAAGTAAATAACATGAAACAAAAATAGTAAAGAAATGTATAATGGTGATTTTATTGATATTACCTCCGATGAGGAGGTTGGTGGAGTCCGTTGCGCTGGTCCGATGTCGGTGGCTTCGAGCTCCAAGCTGCTTCTTTTCCTTTTCCAGTGGTGGAAATGGGCCAAAAAAGTTCTCAATGGTGAAAGTAGCTTGATGGTAAGCTAGGGTTTCGAGAATAATTTCGGCAAAGGTAGGATTCTTATGACCGTGGATGTGAAATGAGGGGTCTCCACCACTTATTTATAGTTTTTTAGTGGTGGAGTGATGGCCCATGGTTTTGGAAACCATATGGTTTAGGGAAGCTTGTTTAGGGTTTTTCCTCATTTTCCTCATTATTTTTATATTTTTTCTTCCCTTTTGGGGATTTTGCTATTTTTAGAGGAATTTTGGACATTTTTGGAGGAAAAAGGGGGTTTTTGGGCCTTTTGGAGGCTTTTTAGATGGTTTTATGGCCTTTTAGAGGCATTTTAGGCCTTTTGGAGGCGTTTTAGTGGGATTTTAAGGGAAGTATGGTAGGCAAATGGACAAATGAGCCATGTAGTGGGGTAGATGAGGTAGTTAACCATTTTTGGGTGTTAACAGATTGCCCCCTGATGTGCGAGGGCAGGAGCTCATCGTATGGCCGATGGACATCATGAGTCATATTTGGTTTTGTGTTGGGGTGTGGAGAAGAGAAGGAAGCAACTGAAGTCCGGGACACCGATCTCAAACAACCTGCAAGGACTGAAAAGTACATAACCTCAATAATGGATGAGGGATCATCTGATAATATGGACGAGGAGGGCATTCCCATGCTCGTATCAGTATATAACATAACAGTATAAATGGTCCTCAAATACTGGATGAGGAAAAGTATCTCAATAGATGGACGAGGCGGGCATTCCCATGCTCGTATCAAGATATATAACAATCACTTGTGAGGCCCAAAATGAAAGGCCTGGAGTAAATAACCACTGTGCATATCATGAGAGTCCAGAGGGGACACAAATCTGGAACATACTGCTGAGCTGATCATGTATGAGCTGAAAAACTGATACACTGGAATGGCAGCAGTGCTACTGAATGTGGTTCTGAAGGAACTGATGCGCTGCTGGATCAGAGTGACAACGGTCATACGTGCAATGGTACACTGAGCTGGAACTGAACTGGGTACTCAAAGAAGTAGAGAACTGAATGGCTTCCGAATACAATCGCCAACGCAGCCCGGACATCCACGGGAACATATAACTGGTCATTCCAAAGTGACTCACCAATGTGCTAGAGTCGGGGGAAATCCGGGGTCTTCGACACAGAATGGAAAGGGTATATATCCTGCGCGATTCTCAACGATGCGAATAAGGTGCTGAAGTCGAACATGTGAGAAACAACCATTCGGAGAAGCAATAATGATTCCTCCCAAAATGATCCGTAGGCACTCACCACAGATGGTGATGGGTCCAAGGCGCAGGAGCCTCTAGGTCTATCCTCTGGAATAGAGGAGTTCTCGTCGACAGAGGGAGACCTGCAACTATCAAGGCAATGATGTTTCCTTGACAGGAGCGCAAGGTGCAAAACCAAACTTTGATAGTACTGATGGGAAGAGTGATAAACTGGTGGGACTAACTGGGCAAGTAGAGTGGGTGGACTCAAACTTCCTTTGTTCAGAGTATGATGGCGGGGATGATCGGGCAGCACATGAAACTGATTGGTGATAAAGGGATCATAGCTGTAAGGGATCTGGGCAGTTCACTGGGCTGAGGGAGACTCAAGCTGTGGTAACATGGTAGGAGACTGCAGAATACTCTGAACAAAGGCGACCCGATTGGAGGTGCTGCCGAGAGGATTGATCATAGTGCCAAGAGGTGGGGGGGGACTTCTTCATGGGTTATGGAACGAGAAGAAGAGGGGATATATAAAATGCTACTGTCATGTGGATTTTCCGAGCCCATGACAGTACATGCTCGTGGTTGCTTTCATATTTACTGAGTCTGAAAGCAAATAAGAAGGCTCTGTAGTGATGAAATGGTACTGTCATGTGGATTTTGCGAGCCCATGATAGTTCATGCTCGTGGTTGTTTTCAATTTTAAGGAGTCTGAAAGCAAATAAGAAGACTCTGTATTGATGGAATGGCACTGTCATGTGGATTGTGCGAGCCCATGACAGTTCATGCTCGTGGTGGCTTTCAATTTTAAGGAGTCTGAAAGCAAATAAGAAGACTCTGATGGAATGAAATGGTACTGTCATGTGGATTTTGCGAGCCCATGATAGTTCATGCTCGTGGTTTCTTTCAATTTTAAGGAGTCTGAAAGCAAATAAGAAGACTCTGTATTTGGAATGGCAGGCAAGGAGGAAGTGTTCAATTAGGGGACATTTATGATGATTAGAACTGATGGCGGGGGGGAACACTGGTGGGCCTCCTTGCAGGGAGGATGAATGGTGGCAAACTAATGGAACCTTTGCAGTATGACAGGAGTGAATGGCTCATGTAACAAGTGTGGAACTATCGGACGACGGCCGATGTGGCGCGCTAATGAAGGTAGCAAGATGTACGGGAATGATGTTATGATTGGACCTAGGTGAGAGCGAGAAAATATCTTAAGCATCATCACGAGCTCGGAAAAGTGATTCCGGTGATATAAAAAATGCTAAAAACGGAGGGCGGTCGAAGTGGCACGCAAACCGAGATGACTATTGGGGTCAAGAAAATGGGCAAAAAATAATTTCAAAAAAATGAAGCAATGAAGTGACCATTGTGAAGGTCTCGTCGTGCTAGTTCCAATGGTGGAAACGGTTCGGAAAACGGACTCCGTATGGGTTCGAAATGGCCAAACAAGGAAAGGGTCAACGGGCTATAAATAGTAAGTGGGCCCAATATGATACGTCATTTGCACTATTCCCATTTCGCACACGATCGGAGTGTACCAGAGCTTACGTGGGATTTCTGGACGATCTGACCGGCGGTTTTGAGATTTAGGAGAGCCAGGTATTTCATTGAACTTATGCCTGTTTTCTTTTTGGGTTGGGGGAAGGGTTGCGGGTCCCGGGGGGTTGTTTGTACGGTCCACAAGGGTGGACCACGACTGTCGGTCTTGGCAGCCGCGGTCTGGACCGAGACTGTCCGGCTTGACAGCCGCGGTCTGGAACGCGACTGTCGGGTTTTGACAGCCGCGGTATGGACCGCGACTGTCTGGGTACTCAGCACATGTATAGTTTTGAACATGTATTTTTTGACTTGTATATATATATATATATATATGCACGTGGATGCACATTTTTTGGTGATATTGTCTCATTTGTACGCACGTGGATGCGCTTTATGATGTGTTCTATGTTGACGCTGCACATGGATGCAAGTAGTCTAGGCGGTTGGGCACGTGGATGCCCCTTTTTTGATAAAATAGGATGTATGTATGACTAGGCACATGGATGCCCCTATAGATGCAAATGTCATTTTTATGGTGTTATGTTTTATGTACACAAATGTTGATGCAATGCAGTCTTTTTGGTTTTTTGTATATGTGGATGATATGTTATGGGGTAATGATAATGGAGGTGTTACATAGTGTGATTGATGTGCCAGTCTAGGATATTGTTCGCCATTTGATCTGCGACACTATTGTAAGCTCTTGGGACATGTGTGAATGTGATGGATTCAAATTGTCGGCTAAGTTGTTTTGTACACGGGAATTTGCGAAATAGGCAGGGATCACGCACCTGGTAGCAGTTGTTGAGCTGGGAGACAAGTAGCTGGGAGTCCAAGAACACATGAAGGTGACGTATGCCCATCTGGAGGGCAGCAGTTAGGAGACCGGTCACAGCATCATACTCCGCCTGGTTATTGGTAGCAGCGCCGATACATATTCCGTCAAGGTGGATGCGTTCATTGGAAGGGGAGTATAAGACCCATGCTGCAGAAGCTAGGTTGGGAGACTAGCGGCTGGCCCCATCAGCGAAGCCGATGTAACAAGGTGGAAGAGGATCCATCTGTGGGCATGCAAAAATGCGATAAATGTGAGATTGTGATAAAAAACGGTGAAAAACAAAAGAAAGCAAACTATACAAATGCAGACCAATGAGGTCGCGGTTTCGGTTATGGGTAGAAACGTTTCAGATACAACCCATTCCGGGGGTTGGAGAAGGGTCGTCCTTCAAAGTCTGCTAAAATGTATGCCCCCTTACCGAGGCAAGTTTGCACAATGTAAGGGCCTTGCCACATGGACTCGAATTTTCCTTTACCTGTTTTGTCGTGGGCTTGGTCATAGGCGAGGACGAGGTCCCCTTCGTGGAAGGTTCGAGGGTGAACATGTTTGTCATAATGGGCTTTGGAGCGTGTTTTGGCAGCTTCGATATTCTGGAGAGTGGCGCGACGATCTTCATCGGCTTGTTCGAGGGATAGCAGACATTGTTCAAGGGGGGAGGTATCCGGGAGAAGCTCAACGGCGATGTGTAAGGCAGGTATCTCACATTCAATGGGGAGGACAGACTCTACACCGTGAACTAAATGAAATGGAGTAAAACCAGTGGCGGTCTTGGTGGATGTACGGTAAGCCCATAAAGCAGGAAATAGCATATGGTGCCAATTGGACTTATGCCGATCAACTGTGCGTTGGAGTATGGTTTTCAGGATTTTGTTTACTGCTTCAACTTGACCGTTCCCTTGGGGGTAGTAGGCCGAGGAAAATTGGTGTTTGAACTTGAGGAGGGTGGATAACTCGCGCCACACACAATCTTCAAAATGTGATCCATGGTCAGATACCAATTGTTTAGGGACTCCGAATCTAGTGATGACATGGTTGAAGAAGAAACGGGCAGCAGTGTCAGCCTTACAATTGAAGGTGGGCATGGCTTCCGCCCATTTGGTGAAATAATCGATGGCGACAATGATGTACTTATGGCCGTTCACTGACGTGGGTCTGCACTCCATGAAATCAATGGCCCACTTACAAAAGGGACCAACAGTGACTACTGGGTGTAACGGAGCAGGTGGCGTCCGAGCTTTGGGGGTGAAAAGTTGGCAGTTATGGCAATGTTTGACCGCATTGATGCAGTCGGTGAAGAGTGTGGGCCAGAAATATCCGGCGCGGACGATATTTTGGGCAGTGGTCATCCCGGAGAAATGGCCGCCGCAGGCACCGCTATGACAATCATTAAGGACTTGTTCAGCTTCCTCATGTGTAAGGCAACGACGAAGAACTGTATCGATTCCTCGCCGGTAAAGGACATCTCCAATGAGGAGGTAGCGAGAGGCATGGTGACGGATACGACGACGTTCGTTCCGAGTGACTGTAGGTTGAAACTTCTGCGTGCGCAGGTATAACAAGATATCGTCGTACCACGGGTCATCGGATGAGATGGTAAACAAGTAATTATCGGGTAACTCTTCGGAGATAGGTGGGGCTGGGATAAAGGAAGGGAGATCCGTCATGAGATGGGCAAGCGCAAGGGATTTGGTGCTCTTGGGTGTTCGGAAAGTAAGGTCATATTCTTGGAGGATAATGACCCATTTGGCCACGCGACCTTGAAGGAGCCGCCGGTTTAAGAGATAGACCATGGGGTTAGAGTCGGCGACGACTGTGGTATGACTAAGTAAAATGTAGTGTCGCAACCTTTGGACGGAAAAGACCACTACTAGGGCTAGTCTCTCCTCATGTGGATAACGTAAGGGTGGGCCGGACAAGGTATGGTTAACGTAGTAAATGACATGTTCTTGTCGTGAGGCGTCTTCTTGGACCAAGACTCCTGACACCGCATACTCGGATGCCGAGATGTAGAGGATGAAATCTTGAGAGAAATCCGGAGGGGAGATCAAGGGGGCTTGTGTGAGAGATTTCTTGAGGGCATTAAAAGCAGCTTCTCCTTGCTCGTCCTAGACAAAGGGTACTCGGGTACGGAGTAGGCGCAAGAAACCATGAACGGTTGTGGCGTAATCGGGAATGAAGCGTCGAAGGAAATTAGATCGCCCTTGCAGACTTTGGAGCTGCTTGAGTGTTCGGGGAGAGGGAAGGTCTAAGATGGCTTGGACTTTCAGTGGATCTACAGTAATTCCTCTGTGGGAGACAATGAAACCCAACAATCGGCCTGCCGGAACGCAAAAAACACACTTGTGTGGGTTCAAGCGGATCTAATATTTGCGACAGCGCAGAAAAACTTGCCGAAGGTCGTTTAGGTGGTTTGATCGTTTTCGGGAACGAGCTGTAAGGTCATCGAGGTATACGAGCAGGATGTGGACCAAATCATGAAAGAAATAGGTCATGGCCCGCTGAAAGGTTGTGCCAGCATTTTTGAGACCGAAAGGCATAACACGATAGGCAAAAGTGCCCCATGGGGTAGTAAAAGCGGTCTTGTATTGGTCTTCCTTACGGATTTGTATCTGATTATATCCAGAAAAACTGTCCATGAACGAAAGGACTTCATGCCCTGCACACGCATCGATGAGCTGTTCAATGAACGGCGTAGGGAAGTTGTCTTTGGGACAAGCGCGGTTTAGATCTCGGAAGTCAGTGCATACTCTGAGGGTGCCTTGTTTCTTGTTGACAGGAACAGGGTTTGAAACCCATGTGGTATAAGCAATAGGATAAATGAATCCTGCTGTGCGAAGTTTCTCGATTTCTGTTTTGACAGCTGGGAGTTTGGAGGGGTGTATGGGACGCTGTTTCTGAAGAACTGGGGTTATGTCAGGCCATGTGTCGATGTGGTGTTCTATAATGGCCGGGTCAAGGCCAGGCATTTTGGTA
>LPNX011193996.1:211866-232002 GCA_001517045.1 Pseudotsuga menziesii | reverse complement strand
AATTAGGGGATAGATTGTGTGCATGTGAGGTTGTGAATCCAAAATGGTTACTTAATAACAAGAATAATGTATGAAAAACTGGAAAAACTTTTACCATGCAGAAATTTTTTATTTTTTTTTTTTTTTTTGAAATAAATGCTAAAAATTCTCTAAACAATTCTGTAAACAAGGGACAGAAATGGCTGCAGGTCTGCAAGTGGTACAGGTGGCTGTGCAAGTGCAGGAAAAATGGAGGTAAAGTGGCTGGGTTTCGGTGCGGAAACAAGGGAAAAAAACAGTTCGCGGACCGCGGGTATGGGGCGGACTCGCGTGGTCGGACCGCGGGTTTAAAGGCAACAGTCGCGCGCAGATCGCGGGTTTAGTGGAAACAGGCGTGGTCTGGGTCGCGGGATTCAGGCTGACAACGGCGGTCGGAGCGCGACTGTGTTATGAACAGGCGCGGTCGGATCGCGACTGTGGGATGAAAAAACGCGGTCGGGGCGCAGGAAAAAATGGCTGACAGCGGCGGGCTGGTCGCGGGTTAGGGCCTGAAATGCGCGGTCGGGCCGCGGCTGCGGAAGGAAAAAACGCGGTTTCCGGCGGCCGAAAATGACGGCTGAAAGTACAGTACGGAAAAATAAACTAAGGAAAGACAGCGGAGTCGCCAAAACTGTAGCTAGGGTTTTCACCCTAGCTTGTGCTGATGAGCACCTACTAAGGAATCTGGAATCCTTAGTAGCAGTTCAATGATGTAAACAAAGATAAACTAAAACTAAGACTAAGCTAAAGCAGTAAAAAGTAAATAACATGAAACAAAAACAGTAAAGAAATGTATAATGGTGATTTTATTGATATTACCTCCGATGATGAGGTTGGTGGAGTCCGTTGCGCTGGTCCGATGTCGGTGGCTTCGAGCTCCAAGCTGCTTCTTTTCCTTTTCCGGTGGTGGAAATGGGCCAAAAAAGTTCTCAATGGTGAAAGTAGCTTGATGGTAAGCTAGGGTTTCGAGAATAATTTCGGCAGAGGTAGGATGCTTATGACTGTGGATGTAAAATGAGGGGTCTCCACCACTTATTTATAGTTTTTTAGTGGTGGAGTGCTGGCCCATGGTTTTGGAAACCATATGGTTTAGGGCAGCTTGTTTAGGGTTTTTCCTCATTTTCCTCATTATTTTTATATTTTTTCTTCCCTTTTGGGGATTTTGCTATTTTTAGAGGAATTTTGGACATTTTTGGAGGAAAAAGGGGGTTTTTGGGCCTTTTGGAGGCATTTTAGGCCTTTTGGAGGCTTTTTAGATGGTTTTATGGCCTTTTAGAGGCATTTTAGGCCTTTTGGAGGCGTTTTAGTGGGATTTTCAGGGAAGTATGGTAGGCAAATGGACAAATGAGCCATGTAGTGGGGTAGATGAGGTAGTTAACCATTTTTGGGTGTTAACAACTAGCATACTACATGGTTTTACTTTTTTGTCAAAACATCATGCATTCACCTAACCGTACAAGTTAAAATTATTGGTAGTTATAGGCTAAAATTTATGTAGCAACTTGAGTGATAGGTTAGAGACATGTTCGGGCGTCATTAAGCATAGGAGCTGTCATTATTTGTTAGCATTACATCCTAGGACTCACGCGGTTCTTCCACATACTGTCGGTATATCGAATGGCCTTTCACGTACCCTTGAGGTATATAGAAGGGTACTTCACGTACTCGATTGTATATCGGAAGGCCCCTTGTGTATGGTTATGCATTAGACAGCACTACTACCGATTCGAGCTCCCACGTACCTTGAGTATATCGGTAGACCCCACTAGGGTACCTTATCCATCTAAGAAAAGCCCTTTGGTCGTCTTGTTTGGATCCATACACCGAAAATAGCATTGGAGGAGATTACTACGCATGTACCCTCGAGGTATATCATGAGTGGCACCTTCTTGACAATCCTAATGAGACCTGACTTTTGAACTCCTCCTATCATTTTAAGTGTGCTTGTTTTGACCTATAGCTTGTGTAGGGAATTTCTTTTTGGTCTGTTTTCTATATTTTCAGACCCTAGGTTAGTTAGGAATTGTACAAACTGGATGAGTTAAGAAAGTCCAGAAGAGTACGGGGCTTGCCACCTGATTTTATTCCTGGTTCAGGAGAAAATCCTATGGAAGCTATTGACTAAGGAGCTGCTACCACCTCGCAAGTGGGAGATAATGTGGTTGCGGAAAGTGGAGTACCATATTCTTCACACTCGCCTCCCTTATTGCAACAGCCTTCTTGGGGAGATTCATTGTTCCATTCTCCCATGGAAGGACGTGTTGATGATACTGCTCGCCCGGATTTTGGTCCCAATGCTCCATTTTGGGACATCCCTGTAGGTCAGGCCATTGAATCATTTGGCACCCAGTTAAACTCTTCTGAAGATGAAGAAGAACATAGGCAATATCGTGCTACCATTCTCCATGCATAAGAGATTGACAAGAAAATTGATGACCTTTTAGGCCCAACAGTATTACAGTCCACATCTATTCCTAGGGATATCGTTCACTTGCTGAATCGATGAGACCCATTGAACCGATTATAGATCTTCCATTGACACCCCAAAACCCATGTCAAGATACCACCCCTACCACCACTCATGTTATGTCTATGCCTAATCTTCCTAGGTCTTCTGCACCTGAGATTTAATCTTCAATTCCTTCTTTGTCTACACCTTCTAGTGCCAGGGGGAAACCCCCGACATGACCTACGTTATCAGACACTGGAATTGTTCCTAGTCAAGGAAATACCTCTAACATAGAACCATCTATAGTTTATTTCCCTCCCACCCATACTAATGTGGTTAATCCCCCATCCAATTTAGGTCAACCCTTCGGGGCTCAACCTGTAACCATTCAATCTTTTGGAGGTTATGGTTATCAAATACCTATAGGTAATATTAATCATCCACTCAATACTACAGGAATTCCATACCCTAGTAACACTTTTACCCCATGGGGGCAACCCAACTGGTCTTACATGATAGCTATGGGAGGCATACCTATACATACTGTGGGAGATGCCAGAAAACCACCCTATGGAGGTCCCCCCCCTAGGGGGCCTAATGGTCCCAGAGGATCTGGAAACTTTCCTCCTTATGGTCCTAGTGGCTCTAGTGGTCCTGGGGGACCTGGTGTCTTTCCTCCTTCTGGCCCTGCAGGGTCTGGTGGTCCTCCTACTAGTGGTTCCAGCGACTTTGGAGGTTTACCTCCTCTTGGTGGCCCTGGAGGATTTGGTGGTCCACCTCCTGGTGGTCCTGATGGTCCTAGTGGTCCTGATGGTATCAATGGCCCTGGTGGTCCTCCTCCTAAAGGTTGTGGCAGTCCTAGCGGTCCTGATCTCAAAAATCAACCCCCTACGGGTGGATCTTCCGATAGTTCTTCGTCACAAAAACCTATTTATCAATCCACTTATGGTCCTACTGGTAATTATATGCCATATAAATATTACCAGTATGTGCAGCCCAACTGACAGTTACCTTTCCTAGCAACTTTGGACTTACCTAACATGTCCAAGTTGATTAATCACCCCATTTGACACAATCCCTCGTGGCCACCCATTTCAATAAAGTTACCATTGGACATCCCGAAATTCGATGGGAAGTAAGGAGACGATCCGAAGAACCATGTGATGACATTCCATTTGTGGTGTTCCCCAAACTCCCTCATGGATGATTCTGTTTGGTTATGACTCTTTCAGCGAACTTTGACTGGTACGGCTGCAAAGTAGTACATTGAACTCCCACAACATTCATTTGTGGATTTTGGCTCGTTGGAAACCGTGTTTCTTACACACTTTCAGCTCCCTATTCATTATGAAATAGGCACTGATATTTTAACCTCTCTGGGACAGAACACCTCCACCCACATATTCGATCATATTCATGAGTGGAGAAGGCGGAGAAGACTTATTAAGGCCCCTATTCTAGATCAGTTACTAGCTGATTGGTTCACCAAATCATTGTTGCCTCCTATTGTTCGAGATGTGGCCATGGGTGGTGCTGTTAATGAAGAGCAGACTATTAGTCAGGATCAGTACCTAGACATGGTTTATTCCCAGTTTGGCACTCTTTATGACCTGATTCCTCAAGCTCCTCACCCCAGCACCGATCCTACCAAGCCACCAGCAGAAGTACCTGTTGATGGGATTGTTGGTTCAATCCAGCCCCCATCTGCAGTGAAACCTTCCAAGCAAACCCAAACTATCCCCCATACTCCTTCAACTCCTAAGGTTTCCATCGAGGTCAATTCTATTCAAAGTAATCAAACCTCGGGTAATAAAAATAAAGGTAAAAATAGAAATAAAAAACCTAGAAACCAGCTGGAGACTCCACGACCAACCAATGGTGATAACAACAAAGGGAAAAGAAAAGTGAAATATCCCTATCTACTTTGCAGTGGTGACCATTTTTCAAAGGAGTGTCCTCGTCGGGACGAAATATCCTAGTTTTTGAAGTCCAACCCTGCACCTATGGTACTTACGGATGCTTTTCCCTCTCAACAACAGCTGATAGACCACATGTCTAATTAGGGTAATTCTAGTTCGTCAGAGGAAATTTGTATGATGTCCTCAAATACCATCCATCTACAAAATTGAATTCATAATTATGATAAATCCATGGATAAAAATGAAGATCATCCATCTTCAGGGAAAGCCCCTTCTACTAGTTCTCTTGAGTCCTCGTCTACTGTCCCCTTATCTATCGAGAATCCTACTCTTGACATGATTTTGCACCCACCTAAGAGTACTCTTCGAAAGGTAGTATCTAATCCCAATGCCCGAGCTGCTCAATTTTATAATGTGGTTGAAGATCTCGCTCAGGCACCTTGTGCAATGTCTTCCCTAGAAGTGCTCCAAAGTTACCTTACACAACACAAAAACCTGTTGACTGCATTAGGAGCTTTAGACCCGGATAACACCAACTTGATTCATTTCAATGTTGAGAACTCTAAATCTAGGTCACCACATAAACTTGCTTTTCAATTCATTATGAAAGTGGTTGGAAAGAAAGTTTTTTGAACGATCCTAGATCAAGGAGCTTCGACCTCTGTTTTGTCTCTGTCTTGTTGGAAATCCCTTAGCTCTCCCAACCTTGTAACATCACCTATGACCCTTACGACCTTTGAAGGACGGGGTTTCTAGCCCCATGGTCTCATATTAGTCCTCGCGGTCAAGCTGGGGGGAAAAACCGCTTCCATCCAAGTAGAAGTGGTAGATGCCCCTTTAGATTACAATCTCCTTCTAGGACAAAATTGGTTCTATGCTATGACTGTTGTTGATTCAACAGTATTTCGAATCATCCAATTCCCACATCTGGGGAGAATCGTTACTATTAACCAGCTTGATTTTTGTATGTCAGATGTTACTACCTCCATGGCTAATAACATCCCCATGTTAGGCCAGTCCCCTCCTCCTTACCAATCGATTGGGGTAGGAATGTTGAAGGATTCATCCCTTATGGGAGTATTTCCATCCACTCCTCCTAGCACGGATTCTGTGTCAGTCCATATGATCGCCTCATTTGATTGTGAGCCTAAGGGAAAACATGTTGTTGAATCTACCTTGTTAAGTCCTCACGAAGATATGTGTGATGCCATTCGAACCTCTTATGATGATCACACTGATGACCTTCATCTAGTGGCTTCCGATCCCTACTATTTACCGTATTGGTTAGAACCTTCTCTTCCCACTCTAGATTATCTCTTTGAGACTTTTCCTTATGACGAGTCCATTATTGAGATCATGAGCACAGACAAATCCATTTGGGAGGATCACCATCATAGATCCATGTTCCTCCCCAAAACCAGTTCGGTTAACCATGAATTTGCATCCTTGTTTCCTACTGATATTGTCAATGTACCCCAAAGTCCTATATTGTTGCAAAATATAGATTATGAAGGAAACCTTTGCAACATTACTCAAATGAACCTGATTGACATATCAGCCAAGCCTGATGTTATCGATCATGTTCATGTTGGGCAGAACTGCTCTGTAGATGAATCTGAAGCCTATAAGACACTTTTTAAAGAATTTGTGATATTTTTTCCTGGTGTGACGAAGAGATGCTGGGGATTGACCCATCCATCGTGGTCCACGAGATTAAAACCTATCCCTCAACCAATCCTGTCAGGCATAAACTTAGGCAAGTCCATCCTCGAAAGGCCGCAACTATAAAGCCTGAAATTGAGAAGCTTCTGAAAGTTGGGTTTATTTATCCTGTACCCCTGATGGAATGGGTATCAAACATTGTCCCTGTCAATAAAAAACAGGGCACCATTAGAGTCTGTATCGACTTTAGGGATCTGAATAAAGCTTGTCCCAAAGACAAATTTCCTACCCCGCACATTGATCAGATTATCGACAACTGTGCTGGAAGTGTCATCGTTTCATTCATGGATGGCTTCTCCGGCTATAATCAGATTGAGATATTACCCTCCGATCAGCATAAGATGGCATTCATTTTCCCATGGGGAACCTTTGCATATAAGAAGTTACCACTTGTCTTGAAAAATGATGGAGCTATGTTCCAACGTGCGATGTCCTATGCATTTCACAATGTCAAACACATTGCTGAACTGTACCTTGATGACCTTCCTACTCATTCACAGCGATGGGAGGACCACCCTGGTCATCTTAGAGAGATATTCCTAAGATGTCGTAATTATAATATATGGCTCAACTTGCATAAATGTGTTTTTTGCATTGAGAAGGTATGTCTTCTAGGTTTTGTGGTATCCAAAGATGGCACCCAGATAGATCCTTTAAAAACTTCCACCATTCTTGATCTACTAGCCCCAACTACTCTCCTTGAACTCCAAAGTTTGCAAGGGAAGGAAAACTTTCTTCATGGTTTCGTGTGTAATTTCGAAGAGAAAAAACACGGTTATATGTGTCTCCTTAAGAAGAACACCCCATTCTTCTGGGATGACTAGGCCCAATGTGCCTTTGATAATATTAAGCATGCTCTGACTCATTCACCCGTGATACACCCCCATGATTATTCAAAGGACTTTCTCTTGTATACTGTTGCCTCTGCTACTACTATCGCTATGGTTTTAGCGTAGGACAATATCCACGGTCAGGAGCACGTGATTTATTACACCAGTAAGAATCTTCTGGATTTCAAAACCCCTTACTCACGTGTGGAAAAGTTAGCATTGGCCACAGTCATTGCTGTACAAAATTTTTGTCATTACATTCTGCTCCGCACTACCACTGTATTGGCAGACCAGAACCCGACGCACTACATCCTGACTCGTCAAGTACTCGTGGGCAAGTACTCCCATTGGATTGTTATCCTTCAAGAATTTGATCTGGAGTTTTCCCAGGCTACATCAAATAAATCCTTGGTCTTTGCAGAGCTTATGTGTGATCTTCCCTGTGCTTTGACAGAATTTGAACCCAGTGATTCATTTTCGGATGAATTCCTATTCCTGATAAGCACTACTGATCCTTGGTATGGAAATTTGCTTATATATCTCCAGACACAATATTTTCAACCGCATTTATCTCACGATGATCATCACCGTATCCGTCACCACGTGAAATACTATCTCATCCTGAATGATACTTTGTATAAACATGGGATTGACTCTATTCTTTGGTGATGCCTCACTCATGAGGAGGATGAACTTGTGTTGAATGATTGCCACTCTGGAGCATGTGGTGATCATTTATCTGGGATGGCTACAGCCTAGAAAATCCTTCACGCTGTCTATTTCTGGACTTCTATCTTCAAAGAATGTCATGAGGCTATTAAGAAATTCCCACCTTGTCAACACTTCTATCCTAAAAAGTGCACCCATCCCGCTCCACTCCACCCCGTCATTGTCGTTGGCCCATTCTCCAAATGGGGGATTGACTTCATGCATTGTAAGCTTACCTCAGCCGGGGGGCATGGTTACATCATCGTAGCCATTGATTATTTCACTAAATGGGCTGAGGCCATGCCTACATATGTGGAATATGGTAATACTGTCACTCTCTTCTTGTTCAATCATATCATAGCTAGATTTGGAGTTCCACAGTCCAAATCATGTATCCCATTTTCACAGTCAGATGATAGAGGAAATGAGTGCCAAGCTAGGGTTTCACCATGAAAACTCTACGTTGTATTATCCACAAGCTAATGGTCAGGTAGAGGCCATTAACAAAGTTTTGAAAACTATGCTTCAACGGATGGTCAGAGATCATAAATCCAACTGGAACCACGTTCTTTTCTCTGCTCTTTGGGCTTATCAGACTTCCCTGAAAACAGCTACTGGTTTCACGCCATTTTATCTTGTCTATGGACTTGAAGCTATCTTACTTATCCAATGTCAGATTCCATCTTTACAACTTGCTATTGAACTTCTCCCAGACACTTCCACAGAGGAAGAAATATTTTTATACTTGAATAACCTTGACAAGACTCGCAGAGATGTTGCCTTGGCTAATGAGGCACATAAGAAACGTATCAAGTCGCACCTAATGAACTAGAATTACCCTGATTAGCCATGTGGTATATTAGCTATTGTTGAGAGGGAAAAGGATACGTAAGTACCGCAGGTGCGGGTTTGGACTTCAAAAACTGGGAGATTTCGTCTCGACGAGGACACTCCTTTGAAAAATGGTCACCACTGCAAAGCAGACAATGATATTTCTCTTTTCTTTTCCCTTTTTCGTTATCACCATTGGTTGGTCGGGGAGTCTCCAGCTGGTTTCTGGAATTTTTTTATTTCTATTTCTACCTTTCTTTTTATTACTTGAGGTTTGAGTACTTTGAATAGAATTGACCTTGACAAAAACCTTAGGAGTCAAAGGAGTAGGGGGGGCAGTTTGGGTTTGCTTGGCAGGTTTCGTTGTGGACAGGGACTGGATTGAACCAACAATCCTATTAACAGGTACTTCTGTTGGTGGCTTGGCAGGATAGGTGTTGGGGTGAGGAGCTTGAGGAATCAAGTCATAAAGAGTGCCAGACAGGGAATAAACCAAGTTTAGGTACTGAGCCCGACTAATATCCTACTCTTCAGTAACGGCACCACCCATGGCCACATCTCGGGAAATAGGAGACAACAAGGATTTGGTGAACCAATAAGCTAGTAACTGATCTAGAATAGGGAGCTTAATAAGCCTTCTCCGCCTTCTCCACTCATGAATATGATTGGATATGTGGGTGGAGGTGTTCTATCGCAAAGAGGTTAAAAGATCAGTGCCCTTTTCATGATGAATAGGGAGATGAAAGTGTGTAAGAAACACGGTTACCAACGAGCCAAAATAAACAAACGAATGTTGTGGGAGTTCAATGTACCACTTCGCAACCGTACCAGTCAAAGTTCGCTGAAAGAGTCATAACCGAACAGAATCATCCATGAGGGAGTTTGAGGAACACCACAAATGGAATGTCATCACATGGTTCTTTAGATCGTCCCCTTGCTTCCCATTGAATTTTGGGATGTCCGATGGTAACTTTACCGGAATGGGTGGCCATGAGGGATTGTCGAATGGGGTCATTAATAAACTTGGACAAGTCAGGTAAGTCCAAAGTTTCTAGTAAAGCTAACTGTCATTTGGGCTGCACATACTGGTAATATTGATATGGCATATAATTACCAGTAGGACCATAAGTGGATTGATAAACAGGTTGTTGCGATGAAGAACTACCTGAAGGTTCGCCCGTAGGGGGTTGATTTCTGGGATCATGACCGCTAGGACTACGAGGGCCTCTAGGAGGAGGACCACCAGGGCCACCGAGACCACCAAGACCACCGAGACAACTAGGACCACCAGGACCACCAGCAGGAAGACCACCAGACCCTCTAGGGCCACCAGGAGGAGGTAAACCTCCAGAGCTGCCGAAACCACTAGGAGGAGGGCCACCAGACCCTCCAGGGCTAGAAGGTAGAAATCCATTAGGTCCCCCAGGACCACTAGGGCTAACAGGACCATAAGGAGGAAATTTTCTAGATCCTTCGGGACCATTAGGCCCCCCAGGGGGAAGACCTCCATAGGGTGGTCCTCCAGCACCTCCTGCAGTATGTATAGGTATCCCCCCCATAGTTGGCATGTAAGACCAGTCGGGTTTCCCCCATGGCTTAAAAGTGTTACTGGGGTATGGAATTCTGGTAGGATTGGGTGGATGATTAATATTACCTATGGGTATTTGATAACCAGTACCTCTAGAAGATTGAATGGTTATAGGTTGAGCCCCAGAGGGTTGAACTGAACTGGATGGGGGATTAACCACATTAGTATGGGTGGGAGGGGCATAAACTGTAGATGGTTCTATGTTAGAGGTCTGTCCTTGACTAGGAAAAATTTCGGTGTCAAATAACGTAGGTCGTGCCAGGGGTTGCCCCGCGGCACTAGAAGGTGTAGAAAAAATAGGAATTGAAGATTGAATCTTAGGTACATAAGACCTGGGAAGATTAGGCATAGACATAACATGAGAGGTGGCAGGGGTGGTATCCTAACCTGGGTTACGGGGTGTCAATGGATGATCTATAATCGGTTCAATGGGTCTCATAGATTCAGCAAGTGAGCGATATCCCGTAGGAACAGATGTGGACTGTAATACTGTTGGGCCTAAAAGGTCATCAATTTTCTTGTCAATCTCCTATGCACGGAGAATGGCAGCATGGTATTGCCTACGTTCTTATTCATCTTCAGAAGAGTTTAACTGGGTGCCAAATGAGGCAATGGCCTGACCTACAGGGGTGTCCCAAAATGAAGCATTGGGACCAAAATCTGGGAGAGCAGTATCATCAACACGTCCTTCCATGGGAGAATGAAATGAGGAATCTCCCCGAGAAGGCTGTTGGACCAAGGGAGGTGAATGTGAAGAATATGGTACTCCACTTTCCACAACCACATTATCTCCCACTTGCGAGGTGGTAGCAGCTCCTTGGTCGATAGATTCCATAGGATTTTCTCCTGAACCAGGAATAAAATTAGGTGGCAAGCCCTGTACTCTTCTGGACTGTCTTAACTCAGCCAGTTTGTACAGTTCCTAATTAACCTAGGGTCTAAAAATCTAGAAAACACACCAAAAATAAATTCCCTACACAAGCTATAGGTCAAAACAAGCACACTTAAAATGATAGGAGGAGTTCAAAAGTCAGGTCTCTCACTAGGATGGTCAAGAAGGCGCCACTCGCGATATACCTCAAGGGTACGTGCGTAGTAATCTCCCCGAATGTTGTTTTTGGTGTATGGCTCAAAACAAGATGGCCAAAGGGCTTTTCTAAAATGGATAAGGTACCCTAGTGGGGTCTCCCAATATACTCAAGGTACGTGGGAGCTCGAATCGGTAGTAGTGCTGTTGAATGCATAACCATACACAAGGGGCCTTCTGATATGCAAGTGAGTATGGTCATGAGCACGTGATTTATTACACCAATAAGAATCTCCTAGATTCTGAAACCCATTATTCACATGTGGAAAAGTTAGCATTGGCCACGGTCATTGCTGTACAAATGCTCCGTCATTACATTCTGCTCCACACTACCATCGTATTGTCCGACCAGAACCCGATGTACTACATCCTGACTTGTCAGGTGCTCGGGGGCAATTACTCCTGTTGGATTGTTATCCTTCAGGAGTTCTATCTGGAGTTTGTCAAGGCTACATCAAAGAAATCCTTGGTCTTTGCAGAGCTTATGTGTGATCTTCCCTGTGCTTCAACGGAATCTGAGCCCAGTGATTCATTTCCAGATGAATTCATTTTCCTAATAAGCAATATTGATCCTTGGTATGGAGATCCACTTATATATCTCCAGACACAACATTTTCAGCTGCATTTATCTCGTGATGATTGTCGTCGTATCCATCACCACGTGAAATAATATCTCCTCCTGAATGATACTTTGTATAGACGTGGGATTGACTCTATTCTCCAGCGATGCCTCACTCATGAGGAGGTTGAACTTGTGTTGAATGATTGCCACTCTGGAGCATGTGGCGGTCATTTATCTGGGATGGCTACAGCCTAGAAAATCCTTTGTACTGGCTATTTCTGACCTTCTATCTTCAAAGATTGTGATGAGGCTGTTAAGAAATGCACACCTTGTCAACACTTCTATCCTAAAAAGTGCACCCATCCCGCTCCACTCCACCCCGTCATTGTCGTTGGCCCATTCTCCAAATGGGGGATTGAATTCATGTATTGTAAGCCTACCTCAGCCGGGGGGCATGGTTACATCATCGTAGCCATTGATTATTTCACTAAATGGGATGAGGTCATGCCTACATATGCAGAAGATGGTAAGGCTGCCACTCTCTTCTTGTTCAATCATATCATAGCTAGATTTGGAGTTCTACATTCCATCGTCACTAATCACGGATCCCATTTCCGTAGTCAGATGATGGGAAAACTATGCTTCGTCGGATGGTTGGAGATCATAAATCCAACTGGCACCACATTCTTTTCTCCACTCTTTGGGATTATCAGACTTCTGTGAAAACAGCTACTGGTTTCACACCATTTCAGCTTGTCTATGGACTTGAAGCTATCTTACCGATCCAATGTCAGATTCCATGTTTACAACTTGCCATCGAACTTCTCCCAGACACTTCCGCAGAGGAAGAAAGATTTTTATACTTGAATAACCTTGACAAGACTCGCAGAGATGCTACCTTGGCTAATGAGGCACATAAGAAACACGTCAAGGCGCAGTATGATAAATCCGTCCAGCCTCATGTCTTTAATGAGGGTGACCTAGTCTTGACTTATGACCAGAGATACGACAAAGTTGGGAAGGGTAAGTTCGAGTCCATGTGGTATGGACCTTTCATTATTTCTAAGGTGTTAGAGAAAGGAGCTTATGAGCTCATTGATTATGATGGAATCCCTTTGGGGCAACCTCGCAATGGGTTGTACCTGAAAAGGTACTATTCGTAGGTCTTTCTTGGATAGTATCTTGTATGTATGTATATTGATTGGCTTTCAGTGTGCTTTTAGTATTTTCAAGATGGTTTTGAGTTTCGTGTCCACATCTGTTTATAACATGTTTTGGTCATGTAGATGGCTTTCTATAGTTTTGTTGATGGTGCTTGCCACCACACCTTGAATCTTTCCTCAACTACTTGGGTTCTCTATTCCCCGGCTGAATATTTGGTCAGTTCAGGAGTGGTTTGTATAGGTCCTACTACTAATAACATCACTGAGTATGAAGTAGTCATCAGTCTTCTGACTGACACTTCCTCCCAATATGTTCATGATCTAGTAGTATTCATGGACTCACATCTCATGGTTCACCATTTGAACCATGTCTACACCATTAGGAACTCGGCACTCCTCCGCCTCTTCTAGAGAGTGCATTTGTTAGAAAGATCATTCGAAACTATTATTTATAGGCATATCCCTAGGGAACATAATGTAGTTGCTCACTCATTGGCTAACTACATCCTAGACTGGCATATTGCACATTCATGACGGTAAATCAAACATGGTCCATTGTAAATAAACATTTAGAGACATGTAAAACTCATAGAAAATGCATTTGCCATTTGAAACATATAAACATCGTGTAAAAGTCTGTATATATATATATATACGAAAACGTTTACAAAAATAGGTTCCGAGACCTCCTCTGAAGCACGTAGGCTTTCAGGAAAAACCATCGTACAAAATCGTAAAGCTATCAGCTTTCAGTACATATCTCATACACTAGTGGTGCTCATGATAACACATCACTGGTCGAGCTACCCTATGTAGCAGCCTGCTGAATCGCCCCGGTACTCCCAATGTAGATCTCTGATATCTCATCGGGAGGTCATCAATTTCAGCATCTGGGATGTCCAAGGTCAACTTCTCCAGGTTCTCCTCCAACTCCCCGGTGATATCATCACCATGTGGTACAAAGCGAGCTCTTGCTCGCCTATCCAATGGAGATGCTCCTCCAGGTCGTGCTACTCCAACATCTGCATGAGAATATATAGGTCTCGTCACTTAACATAAAAAATATATAAAACATAAAAAACACAAAAACATTTCATCCATTTTAGAGTTTCTTTCTTCTCACCGATGTCACCCCACTGTCCACCAGGTGGGAGTGGTAGGTTAGGATCTCCTGTGAAGTCCGTGCCTGCATAAGCATAGTCCTCAACCATGAGGATCTGGTCTCGAAGCCATCTGAAGAATGGATTGCTGAGCTTCACCCTTTCCCTACTCGCTCATGTGCGAGCCATCTAAATAATGGATCCGGTCTCTAATATTTCTTTTTCTAAGAAAGCGTATGACACTCAAACTCGTGAAGAGAAGCCACGACATGACCCGGAAACTATTCAAAAATGGAGAGAGGCTCTTTCTCGTGTCGCTGAAATTAGCAGTTTCGAGCTGGATGCAAATTATACGTGAGAACACATCACATTCTTCACTCCGCATATATATTTTAATGTTGGAACTTGGAGATATATATATAGATGTCAATATGACTTTGTATTTATTTTTTCAGTGACAAAGGGGAGCTGCTCGATAAAGTCATTGAACATGTGGTGAATATGGTTCAAAAGACGCCCGCTATTGCCCAATTGGAACAGGAGAGTCATGCTGCCACATTGGATCGGCAGCACATTGGATCGTGGAGCCATCTGAAGAATGGATCTGGTCTCTAATATTTCTTTTTCTAAGAAAACTCATGACACTCAAACTCGTGAACAAAATTCGCGACATGACCCGTCAACTATTCAAAAATGGAGAGAGGCTCTTTCTTGTGTTGCTGAAATTAGCGGTTTCGAGCTGGATGCAAATTATACGTGAGAACAACACATCACATCCTTCACTCTGCATATATATTTTAATGTTGTAACTTGGAGATATATATATGCCTCTCTTTCTCGTGTTGCTGAAATTAGCGGTTTTGAGCTGGATGCAAATTATCCGTGAGAACACATCACATCCTTCACTCTACATATATATTTTAATGTTGGAACTTGGAGATACATATATATAGACGTAAATCTGACTTTGTATTTATTTTGTTAGTGACGAAGGGGAGCTGCTCGATAAAGTCATTGAACTTGTGGTGAATACGTTTCAAAAGACGCCTGCTATTGCCCAGTTGGAACAGGAGAGTCGTGCTGCCACATTGGAGCAGCAAATTGCTAAAGTTTCGGCCCAATTGCGGTCGATGCCGTACTGGCTTGGCATATGCATAACTTTAAAAGTATTTATCGCTATTGTTCTTACCATAGTTTTTGTCATAGTTTTTATCGTGATAATTGTGAAGTTTACTAAAAAGTCAACATAACTTTATTAAAAAAAAAAACTTTGGTAGTCGTCATAACATTTTTTTTTAAAAGAAACAGAAAGAGGGATTATATTAACAGGCTGTGCACAACCATTCATTACATCCGAGGAAGAAAATATAAGGCCGGCATGGCAAAAATGCGACACTCCAGACATGTTCTGTTTCCCAAAAGAGAGAGCATGTGATTGTTTCAGAACTACATACTATGCGGGTAGTATATACCCTCACGAACTGACTACAAAGCAAAATGCAGAGATACATAACCCATACTAAACCGTAACATAATGACCCATACTAAACTGTAACATAAAAGCAAAAGATAGAAGTCAGGAGCCTTTCTGGTCTGCAGGCTGTAAAATAGATTCTTCTTCCATAGGCTGGTCTGCAGCTTCATTGACGCCATTAACCCTGCTTTCCTCATTCATAGAAACAAGCTTTTTCAGGTATTCTTCTATGCGTTCTACTATTCCCAACAGCTCGAGCAGGTTGCTTTCAAGGTTGTCTATGCGGGCACCATTATTGCTGACCTCCAGAGATGTTCTACTCACAGTCTCACTCATACTCTTAATTTCCTTAGCCATTTCCTTATTGTCCATTACCCCTATGGCTGTCATCTCGTACAGCCTGCGTAAATTCTTCATAATGTCCTGCAGCCCAGGATTGTTGCCAGTGTGTGCCATTCTGCCAAAGTCAGACGAGATTGCTATTCGGGAGAACTGAATATGCAAAGAAGAAACTGCAGTGACTGCAATTTCTTGCTGCAGAGCTATTTCACTCCCAAGGTTGATTATTTCTTTCTGCAGATCGAAGCCCCAAGTTTTATCTGTGCAAGACAAATTCCCCAAGGCGTCTTTCCTCCATCCAGAGCATGGGCATCCTAGAACCCTTTCCTACCTGTCGATACGGAGAGAAGAAGTATCTGCCTGATTATCGTCCCAGGATGCAGAAGGGTAAGAACATTGACAGGAGGAGATAACGGACAGAGCGAGGCGTTCTTTTATAAAGGCTCGGATGAGGGGGAGCCCATGCCAAGGTATCCCCTGCAATATCCCACCTCCAACACCGTCAACTACATGCAATAAGAAAATTGCAGAGCTGGGAGAGCCAAAACCCGAATCCGGAGAGATACTAAGAGACGAGCCAAGACAAGGCTTCGACATGAAGACGGAGAAAGGAGACCCCCAACCGTGCGAGAAGGAATGTCCATAAATTTGGAGCCTGAAGGAAATTAATACCACTGCTGCCGAGGAGGGAAGAGGGATCCACGCGGCCACCACAGGAGAGCAGATAGGACGTATCCATAAATGCCAAGAGCCACCGAGGAGAAGGGGGAGGTGAGGGCCAGCTGGAAGGAGGAGGTGAGGGGAGGAAAGGTGGTCGATGGGAGGGAAAAGGAGAAGGGAAGGGGGAATACGGAGAAAAATAAAGGGAGAGGGGGAAAGAATGAAAAGAAGGAGGGGGGATAAGAAACCAAAGGAGAGGGATGAAATATGATCAACATAAAACCTATTGAATTCACCGAGAGATATGAACTTCACTTCATAGACTTTCCTGGTGAGATTGCGAGACTGAATTCTAGATCCTCTCATCATGGAATGACTTTAAAGAAGGGAGGATCGCCATCTTGGCTAAATTGGCCTTGGGGGAGACTGGCTCCAACATTAGCCATGATGTCTGCTTCCTTATTATTTCTGCAAAGAATGTGATAGATCTCGATGGATTGAGGCAGAAGAAGCTTAGCCTTTTTATATAGTCTATGGCATTTGATATCTCCTGAGGGATACCCATTGATCATCTTGTAGATGACATGCCTAGAATCGCCAAACACCATAACTTTCCAGAGGTTTTTGTCCTGAATAAGGTGTAGACCCTGGAGAAGAGCCATCCATTCTGCTTCATTGTTGGTTCTAGGGCCAAGTCCCCAGGAAAATCTATGTTCCACTTGTCCTCCAGGATCCACTAGTATCCCACCCGCGCCTGCCACCCCTGTAGTCGTCATAACATTAACATTGAGAAATGGATCACGTTAAAGGTGTGTCGGTGTTTGTATGATGAGGATTTTGTTGGGTTAATTGAAGAGGGAAGATTTCTCTGAAGAAAGTAGATGGGCGTTCCTTAACCATATAACTTTTTTTTATTGAGAGATGCCAAGATTTGTTTAGTACCTTGTCTCGGATAGCTATGTATGTTTTTGAACTCTTTTTCATCGAATAGCTATGTAGGTTTTTAATCTCTTTTTCAAGTTCTCTTAGTTATGAAATCTACTTTATTTTTCAAGTTGTCTAGGTTATGTAAGGATGTGGATGATTTTCTTTTGAGCATTATTTTTAGATTATGAGGATTCAAAAAATCACAATGTTTTTAATCTTTTAATATAAAAGTGTTTTTTTACAATATCATTGAAAAGATTTATGCATCTTTTATATTATTTCATTGTACAATTTTTATGGTAAAGAATTGCCATAAAAATTCCATGGACAATGGATTTTTTTATTAGTTTATGGAACTTTTAAAATTTTCACCTTTTTTCTTCTAAACATTGAGTATATATGCACAAAACAAAACTATTTTATCATGTTATGCAGTACAATTTTATGGTAAAGAATTGACATTTTTATTAGTTTATAGCATCTTTAATTTTTCAACTTAGTTTTTTAAATCTATTTAATAAATACACACAAAAATATTAAATATATATGCACAAAACAAATAATTTTACGATAAAAAACCTCAATAAAAATTGGATGGACAAAGGAGCTTACAACTAGCTAAGCCAAGCAATGCAATAATGAATTTCTACTAATCAATTAGGAAAATAAAATATTGTTTGGGCTATATGAACAACTTTGCAAATTATAGAATGGATTTTTATGTCACTTAAATTGGATGCAACAACATTTCAACCCAGGCCCCTTTATCCAAGTGCAGTTCATTTGTTTGTAGTGGTTATCATTAATATATATGATTGGTTATCATTTAAAAATATATATTTTGATTTATTGATGATGATGATGATGGTTAACGTCCCCTGAGACCAAAATTTGGTCTATCGGACCTAAAGAAGAGAACTAATTAGTTTGCTTTAAAGTTATATTTCTATGCTCAAAAAGCTTGGAAAGAAGCGTCCCAAGCTGACTATAATTTTGACAGGCTAAAAGGCTAGGAATGTCGGTATTGCAACAAAGATTATGAAACTGGGATCTAATGTGGGTGTACGTAGGGCACTCTAAGAGGAAGTGATTTTCATCTTCAATTTTCTTACTTTCACAAAGGTGGCAGATCCTTTCTACCCATGGTGTTTTAGGGACCGTCCAACGACCAGTTTCACTATGGAGCTCATGCGAGTTCGTTATGATCTTAGCTATGTTAATTTTTTTCTTAGTACTAATTAAAACAGAGAGATACTTTTGATCTTCTAGAGTAGGGTTGATGACCTCCTTATAATATCTTAATTTTCTTTTAGCCTCTAAATCTTTCTCACACCACAATTTTTCTTTAAACTTAGAGGAAATAATATTTTTAATGTTATTAATATTCTGCAAAGAAACATTTTCATCGATCTCCCAGTGATTTAACTAGGACCTGGTATCTTTATACCACCCACACTTGAGCCTTAAGTGGTTTTGGCTGGAGTTTAAAGCTAGCTTAGGGAGTCTATGGTCTCCCATGTTATTGATTTTGTTCTTGTATAATAGGAGTCTAGTCATAGCTAGGCTCTCGATGGGGGAAAGACCCGCTTCTATAAGGAGAATAGGATAGGGTGTATTGTTTTTTATTTTTAGGTTATAAGTTATAAAACGCTTCTGGATTTGCTCGATCTTTCTCCAGGATTCTCTAGAGATGCTGCAACCCCAAACCTCACACCCATACAAGATAACAGGAGTGACTAGAGTTTCAAAAAGGAGCTTCTTTTTATCCCACATCATGAGGTTTGCAGCTTTACAGTTATTTTCAAGACCAAAGTAAGCTTTCCACCCTCCGTTAATCCTTTTCTTAATGCTATAGTTCCAGTTGAGCTTGTGATGAATATCAATTCCGAGGTACTTATAAGAAGACACTTCCTCCAAGTTTCTATTGTCATACATAAAATTAGCGTATGTATCATTCTTGGATTTGATAATCATAACTTTTGTTTTGTCAGTGTTAACAGTCATACCCATGCTAGAGAAGAAATATTTGAGGAGTCGAAGCTGCTTATCAAGATCCGAAGAACACCTTGCCAGAAGGACAATATCATCAGCATAAAGAAGAAGGATGATGACTATTCCAGCTAAGATCGTACCAGCACAACCTGCTTCTTCTAAACAACCCTCTAACTTATCAATGTAAATACCAAAAAGGGCAAGGGAGAGGGGGCAACCTTGCTTAACTCTGATATTACACTTAATATCTTGCGACCACCCCTCATTGCTTTTAAACCTGGCAATTACATTCTCGTAGAGCCTTATCGCGGCAGCTTTCAGCTTGAAAGGAACCTTAAGCTCTTCTAACCTATTCCAAAGGTTATTTCTAGGCACCATATCGAAATCCTTTCTAAAGTCCACAAAGCAGCAAAAGAGATTGGATTTATCATTGCGGCACTCCTCCATAATGATCCTAAGCGTAATAAGGTGGTCCGTTGTAGAGTGATGCCTTCTAAAACCTGCTTGGCCTTTAGCCCGCTTACCTTCACTTTCAAGCCAAATGCTGATTTTCTTTTCCAAAATAATACCATATAACTTGGCTAAGAGGGGGCTTATCATAATAGTTCGATAATTTGAGGGGTTATTTGTATCCCCACTTTTAAAAATAGGGATAATGAGACTCTGAGTCCAAGTTTTAGGGAACCCTTGCTTGACTTCTTGATTAAAAATCTTGTGGATGTGAGGGATGAGGACATGACCTCCAAGTTTTAAGATTTCTTCCTCGT
>LPNX011193996.1:203063-211538 GCA_001517045.1 Pseudotsuga menziesii | reverse complement strand
ATTGAGAACTTGTTAATGGAATAAGAGAGGGTTGTAGTAAAATTATAATACAGGTCTTCAATGTTGTCTGTACTTGATAAAGGAAGCAAATTAATTTTTAAGTCATTTATGAAAAGATCTTTTTTATTCCTATCAAAGATCAAGTTCTTTTGGTTATAAGGATTATCCTCTATGGGATCTCTATGGATGGCATAGTTGAGAGTCACCATTAAAGGTTTATGATCCGAATCAGGCTGATGGTCATTTAGAACGTTCAAATTTATTATATCGTTGTATAAAGAAATATTAGAAATAACATAATCTACTACTCTGCTACCAAGCCCATGGATACAGGTCATCTGGCTAGAGCTAGGCCACTTCGTTAGACCGTTGCAAATTATGAGATCTTGAGAACTACAAAGCTTGATTAACTCAGACCCAAACAAATTTTCCCCTAAATCTGCAGAGCTTCTCTTGTACCTGCTAGCTAAAGTAAGTCTTCATCTAACCATAGAGGATTAGGGTTGGAATAATTGCTTAGGAGAATAGCTTGGTTGTTAGAAGTTCTAGCATTAAAATCGCCCATTAAAAGGATATTACCTTCATTCCTAAGGCTAGAAATATCATTCTCTAGTCCATTGTAAGGACAATTTTTATCCAAATTGTTCTTCTTATAGAAGTTAGAATTAATAGGGGCAAAATAGCATATGGCTATGTAGGTTTTTCTATTGTTAATGTCAGTGATTTCTATCCACATATACTGGTTGTGAGGGTCTTTTTTATAAAGCCTAGCATAGGGGGAGATGTTCTTGTAGTGGTTATCATTAAAATATATATGATTGGTTATTATTTTAAAAAATATTTTTAGTGTGTGATTATATATATATATATAAAGTGAGATGTTGGAGAATTTTAAATATTGAGAGATTAAAAAGATTGGAAATTTATTGTAATGGTTGCAAAAGGGTAAAAAAGAGAAAGTTTTTCATAAGGGTTTAATATAGGCTTATTTTAGTACCAAAAACGTTTGTTCAATGGTTACATATTTTTAGTTTAAAATTATGTTTTGAGAGTTTAAAAATTATGGGCTGGTGCAAGATAATGCTTCAAACTTATGACGCTGGAAAAATAGAAATATGGACATTAAAAAACAACATTAGAGGTACCTACAAATTTTTTTGGAATATGGCATAAGAATATGAAACGTACACCATCGCATTACCTTCTGGAATATATAACTTTTATTTATGGAAACTGAGTATAAATCCCAAAAAACCAGGTTCTTCTAAGGTTGGTATGTTATGTTTTTTCCCAAAAAATAATGAATATGTATGCGTTGGTCCACGCATTTGGTATGCAAATGGTGGAATTTTGTGAAAAAAATGATATAGAGTTGTAGATAATAGGTGTGTCTAGTGCAACACTATTTTTCCATATTCATGTATGATATTTTTTTTAAATTAAGGAAGTTGGTGCCACCTTAAAAATGACAAGGTTGAGCATTGGTCTACGACATCTTGGTCTTAACATAGTCAATGAACAATGTTTTTTTTAGGATGTATGTCTTTGTGTCTTCTTTGTTCAAGTACATAGGGTAATCCCAAAAGACCGAACACCTAGAGCAACCACTTCACACAAAAAGATCACAGATCAATACATCGATGTTTGTCACGTGGTTAAAACCCTCGAGAGGGAAACGGTCCATGGCCCCAGCCAAATAACTACTTGGAGCAATTTATTATGCAAAATAAAGAAATTTACATGAGCTTCTCATAATCGATCAACTAGCCAAGGACCCTCCATGCTCTTTAAATAGAGATCATGGACCAATCGGGTGTTAAGCCATGGATCAATGGTAGGTATGACCTAAGAGAAGTTGAACCGTCGTATCACTTTAGGTCAAGAGCATATCATGACTGTCGGATTAGAATATTTACAAATGCATACTAAAGAAACACACTTTACCTAATGGATATATTACACAAGTTGATCTTAACTAACTCCTAAGTGTCTAAATATCCTAACATACCCCCTTAAGAAAAACATAGGATAGGATTGAAGGGTTTACAAAAGTGACACTGTTAGGAGAAGGAAGGAGGAATTAGAGCCTATCCCCCCTTAAGGACACATTCCTGAACTCCTAACATAGATTGAAGTTTAGAAAACTTTGCTTCTGTAAGAGACTTGGTGAAGATGTCTGCAACTTGATCATCTATAGGGAAATAGAGCATTTCAAGAACACGATCATGAACAAGATTTCTGATGAAGTGCATGTGTAGCTCAATATGTTTGTTGCGTTGATGTAGAACTAGATCTTTGGCATGCTTAATGGCACTTTAATTGTCGCACCAAAGTAGAGTAGGCTGCTGCTGCTCGAATCCAAACTCTGAAAAGATTTGTCGAAGCCATAAAGCTTCTTGACTAATATTAACTGCGGCTCAATATTCTACTTCTGCTAAAGAAAGAGCAAGATCTTGTTGTTTCTTACAAGCCCAAGTGACAGGTCCAGATCCTAGACTGAAAACATAATGTGTAGTAGACTTTCAATCATTAGGATCGTCGAACCAATCTGAATCAGTGAAACCAACCAATAAAGGTTTCCCCCCTATACTGTAATGAATCCCAAACTGAATTGTACCTCGAATCTATCGAAGTATTCTTTTTGCTGCTTTCCAGTGACTTTCATGAGGAGTTTTCATATAACAGGAAACACGACCAACAGAAAAAAAAAAAAGGTCAGGACGGGAATGAGTCAAGTATAAAAAACTACCAATAAGCTGACGATACAAGGTGGCATCTACTTGAGGGGAAGTACAAGTGGCAGAAAGTTTGACTCGAGACTGGAAGGGAGAAGGGTCTGGTTTACAATCTTTCATGTGGAAGTGATGAAGAAGGTCACAAGCATACTTAGACTGGTAAAGAAAGATTCCTTGTTTGGTTTGCAAGACTTGGAGACCAAGAAAATAATGCAAATGTCCTAAGTCTGACATTTCAAAATTTTGCTTAAGACTGGATTTCACATGGGTTATAAGTTTAGGGTCACTACCATTAAGGATAAGATCATCAACATAAATAACAAGTATGATAAGATGGTTTCCTACTTTATTGGTATAGACATTGGGGTCAGAATGGAATCTAGAAAAACCAGTGTCAAGGAGAAAACTATCCATTTTGGCATACCAAGCTCTAGGAGCTTGCTTAAGGCCATATAAGGATTTCTTAAGGAGACAGACAAGGCTAGAGTTATCCTGAACATATCCAGGAGGTTGTTCCATGTAAAATTCCTCCTGTAAATCACCATGTAAAAGGCAGACTTGATATCCATTTGATGGACTTCCCAGTTATGTAAGGCTGCAAGGGAATGAACAAGGTGGATGGAATTCATTTTTGTGACAAGAGAAAAGGTTTCATTGTAGTCAATCCCTTCAACTTGGGAAAAACCTTTGGAAACTAACCTTGCCTTAAGTCTTTCAACACTTCCATCTGATGTGTACTTAGTTCTGTAGACCCATTTACATCTGACAAGTTTTCTTCCTTTTGGAAGAGGAAAAATATCCCAAGTATCGTTCACCATTAAGGAACGATATTCTTCATCCATAGTTGCATCCCAATCTGGATTTCTTGAAGCTTCTACAAAAATTTCCGGATCATGATTCTCAAAAACTTGAGCCAAAAGAGAAGAGGCTCGCTGAAACTGAGAACGTGTTTGAAGTTGATCTCTAGGATCATCGGCAAGATCACCAGCTGCTTCACATGTTGAATGGACCCATCGAGGAAGCATTGGTGCGGGTGCAATTGGAGGAACATGAGCAGGCGAAGATGGATTTTCATTTTCACTGTCATCATCAGAAACTGGAGTTGGAAACCTATTAAGGAAGTTGGAAGAAGAAGAAGAAGAAGGCACAATCATCGAATCAATATCGTAGGCCAAAGATGGCACACCCTCCAAGTTGGGCTTGCAGACCAAGAGATTTTCATCAAATTTAACATCTCTTCTAATGATTATATCATGTGAATGGGGTTGAAGAAGTATATAACCTTTTACATCTTCAGAATATCCAACAAATATGCACTTTTCACTTTTAAGCTGCAATGCTTTCCATTTTTCATCCAGAATGTGATCCCATGCTTCACAACCAAACACACAAAAGTGACTTACATCTGGTTTAATTTTACTCCATTCTTCTTCCGATGTTATACCTTGTAAAAATTTAGTGGGTGTGTGATTAACTATGTAATTTGCACAATTTATGGCCTTAGCCCAATATTGAAGACTTAGTCCCTTATATTGGATCATACAATTAGCCATTTCTTTTAAAGTGCGGTTCTTTCGTTCAACTACGGCATTTTGTTGTGGTGTATATGGAACAATGTGTTGTTGTTGGAATCCTTGTTCAGTGCAGAATGTAGTGAACTTGTTGTTAACATATTCTCCTCCATTGTCAGATCTTAACTTAATAATTTGATGTCCAGATTTTTTTTCAACAAGGGTCTTGTAGTCCAAGAACATGTTAAATACTTCACTCTTAAGTTTTAGGAAGTAAACCCAAGTGCGTTTAGAGTAGTCATCAATGAAAGTTAAGAAATGTTTGAAACCAGAAAATGATGCTAATGGAAGAGGGCCGCACAAGTCACAATGCACAAGCTCCAAGGGAACCAACACGTGCCAAGAGGTATGTTTGTCAAAACTATCTCAATGATGTTTTCTGAGTACACAACCGAAAAAAACACGATCCTTGCAAGATACCATCGGAATACCAGTCACCATATTGTCTTTAAATAGTTGTTGCAATGAGCAATAATTTAAGTGACCAAATCACTCATGCCAAAGTTTGCTCAAGTTATCACTATGAGCAACAAAAACTGAAGGAAAAGGTGATGAACCAAAGTTGTTAAATTTGTACAACCTGGTAATATCATCAACAGTTCTAATAGCATGGACATTTTGAGGATTTTTAAAATCCTTGATTACAACTTGGTGATGTATAAATGTCACAGTTTTACCTTCACTTGAATGAGTAATTTAATAGACTGATAACAAATTGCAGGAAATTTTTGGAACACATAGTACATCATTGAAATGACCATTTTCTACTCGAACTGTTCTAGATCCTACAACACTTAGAGATCTATCATCACTAATAAATATTTGTTTGGTGTTACATTCATGCATAGTAGAAAAGATGGCTTGATCCTTAGCCATATGATAAGATGCTCCAGAATCAGTGATCCATTCAATTGAAGTAGAAGAAGAAGATGCAGTATAAGAGTAACCAAAAGCACAAAGTGGATGTCCATGAGAGGTAGATTTTGAAGACAAATCTATGCTAATGTGGTGCTTCTTCATTGCTGCCATCTTCTTGAAACACTTAGATTCGTCATGATTATCTTTCCCACAAAAATTGCAATGATGCTCAGTCTTATTTACTTTTGGCTTGGATCCTTTGTCATTTTTTAAAGAAGGAGTTGATTGCGAGGGTTTGGGACCCTTGTTGTTTGGCTTATTATTGCAAAAAATATGTTTCTCGGAAGGCTTGGACTTTTGTTTCTGTTGGGACAATAAGGATTTCCTAGATGTATCTACATTGTTAATTATTCCAAGATGAATGAGCTTATCTTACTCTCTAATTAAGGATTCACAAAATGATTCAAGACTAGGTTCTTGATAGTTAACTGCAGTTAAGGATTCTTTCATGGAGTAGAATGTAGATACAAAAATAGAATATGTAGGTCGAAGTTTTGAAAGAATATGATAAATACATTCTTTGTCTTCTTTCTTAATCTTGCATTCGGCACATAAGATTCTAAGAGTTTTATACCTAGATAAATAGTCTTGAATGCATGAAAAATCATTTGGATTCAAGGAAATCAACTCATTCTCAAGTTGATGAGCCCGAATTTCATTGTGTTTACCAAACACAGATTTCAAATTTTCCCAAGCTTTATCAAGTTCATCATTTCCAGATATGTGGAATCACAAATCAATAGATATTGACATAGTAATAAATCCACGAGCTTCATCAGATCTATTTTCCCATTTAATTTTCTTATCATCATTAGTGGATTATGTTTCTTTCCCTGAGCTTATCATAAAAAGTCGCCTACTTCGCAAAACATCCTCCATACAAGATTTCCATGAGAAATAGTTCGAACTTGTAAGTATAATATCACAAGGGACAGCCATACTATAAAATAATGACTGAAAGAATAGAAACTAACTATCTAGATGCAAAGAACTCGAAAAAATATGCGGTTTTAAAAAATACGGCACTGAAAACTGATTCTAGATGATGAAGTTATGCTTGATCAAATAAAACGTTGAAGATGTCCCCAATAATGACGTGGCAGATATTAACTTGACCAACTAAAAAAATGAACCCCCTCTTCCCAAAATCAACCTTTGACAATCACTTTACAATAAATTTGCTTTTAAGTGAATCACTTTTGTAGAATAAGTGATGTTCACTTTTACAATAATGTTACTTTAAATAGTGTGGCAATAATTTAAAAGACTTAAGTGACTCACTTTTTATTTTATTTTATTTAAGTGAGATGCACTTTTACAATAAAGTAACTTTAAAATAGAAATTGCATGCATTAAAAAGTAGCTTAATAAGACTTAAACTCAAGACATATTAAGGAATAAAGTAACTTTAGACCAAGTGAGCTAAGTTTAAAAGGTACGTAAAAGAATGGAAAGAGGAAGGGGGCATTTTTTTTTTTACTCTTCTCTCTCATTCTCTGTGCTTGCCTTTTTTCCTACAAATCATAAAAAAGACGAAAAACAAAAACAAACAAAAAAAACTTTTTCCACACAATGGGGTTAGATCTTGGTTAGCTTACCTAGAAAGTCTACGTTTTCAAGTTTTCTCACTATTTTTGATTTGCCATGATCGCACAAGGTGCACAAAAAAGAGCATATGTAGCCGAGAAGATAAGAAAAAAACTTACACTTTCTGTTTCTAATTCACTGCGATCACACAAGGTGCACGGAAAAGAGCATACGCAACTAAGGAAGGCATCAGTCTTAGACTAAAACAATAAAGATCTAATAATAAAACTAAAAAAATATGAGAGATTTAAAAAAAATTAAACAAATCCATCACTGTAACATTATACCTTCATATTTGCCGAAATGGGTGTTTCTGGATCAAACGAAAACGATTTTCGGTGAAATGAAAAACTATTCCCAATGGAAACAGCGCTCCAAACGCAATGGAACAGCTCCCATAGGCCACAAATACACAGAAACTCCATAACCAAAAACCCTTTTAGAGTTTCGGCAACACTAGTTCCAGATCTTGATCAAAACCAAAAGTGCCTCTTCATAAACGCTCTGATACCATGTTCGGGTACACAGGGTACTCCTAAAAGACTGAACACCTAGAACAACCACTTCACTCAAAAATATCATAGATCAATACATCGATGTTTGTCACGTGGTTAAAACCCTCGAGAGGGAAACAGTCCACAGCCCCAGCCAAATAGCTACTTTGAGTAATTTATTATGCAAAATAAATAAAGCTACATGAGCTTCTCATAATCGATCAACTAGCCAAGGACCCTCCATGCTCTATAAATAGAGATTATAGACCAATCGAGTGTTAAGCCATGGATCAATGGTAGGTATGATCTAAGAGAAGTTGAACCGTTGAATCACTTTATGTCTAGAGCATATCGTGATTGTCGAAATAGAATATTTACAAATGCATACTAATGCATACTAAAGAAACACACTTTACCTAATGGATACATTACACAAGTTGATCTTAACTAACTCCTAAGTGTCTAAATATCCTAACATTCTTGTGCAGGTTCTTTTCCGTTTTCTAAATAGGTGAACCAATCAAAAGTCATAACCGAAGCAAATAACCTACCTTTTGTGTTAGATTGATGTTAGTCCATTTAAAATTAAATAAAAAATATAAAAAGATAATAGATTTAAATAAAAATTGCATATTTAGAATCTACAGACAGAGTTACACAAGTGTGTGAATTTTCATTAGTAGTGGACAAGTGTGGCATATGTAAAATCATGCATGAAATAGAAGAAGTGGTACAAAACATTTTTTCTTTCATAAGACAGTCCAAACAACTTGGTTTGGAAACCCGAACCTAAAACCAAAGTGTCCAAGTCATCCACCACGTAGGTTGGAAAAAAGGTGCCTGCCAAAATTCAAAATTTAAAGCAGCGCGTAAGCGCTACAAACACGCAAGCGCGTAGTTTAAAAGATTAACGCGTACACAGTAAATGTGCAATCGCGCTTCTGAGTGCATATGCATTAAAAACGTGTGTGTGCATCTGTTTAGTATTTGAAACTTTGCTTTGTTTTCATTTTCAAGCATCTCAACCCCCCCCCCCTCCCTAATTGTAATCCTCCTCCTTCCCTATTTTCCTAACCCTCTTCCCCTTTCTCCATGTCTCTCCCTAACCCTCCATCCCTATCTCTTGCTCTCTCTCTCTCCCCCCATCTAACACTGTAGTATCTGCATATG
>LPNX011193996.1:168063-198063 GCA_001517045.1 Pseudotsuga menziesii | reverse complement strand
TATGAAGGAAGACAAGATCACTCGGAAAGATCCATTTGATTACTAGAAATGGGGCTTACAATAGCAAAATCGATGCTTTGTTCTTTAGGGTTTAACGAACATGACAAAGACATAAAGTACGCTTGGAATATTTTTCATGTTTTGGTCTAGAGCATGAAAAATAGAAAACTAAGCTCATACCAGGGGTTTCATTTCCGTAAATTTAGTCCCTCGGGTCCGAAAAAGTGATAAACCTATTCTTGAGAATACTCTTTTAAATTATGAAGAAAAGAGAGTGTTCATTTCTCGTATTATTCCACATGGTCCGAGAAAACAATAATCTACCACCAATATGGATGCCCATTCACATATTCTTAATGAGCCTGAATGGACAAGTTTACTCGGCAGTCAATTCTATTTTGAGGAGTTGGACCTGGGCCTAAAGAAACTCAATATATTTCCTATGAAATTTTAACATGTCCAGAAAAGTCAACTCGTGGCCTCCTTACTATTTTTAATGAGCTCGAAGGAGAGCAGAAAGAATGCTCTCAATGCAAGGAGATGAGTGTCAAGCACAAGCAAAACTAGTTCCAAGCGCAAGGAACAAACCTATGCATAATGCAAGGAACATGAGCAAGGTAAAGACACTCAAGGAACATCTCCTCAAGATAAAAGGTGTCAAGTTGCAAAGGAAAAATGATACAAGGCTTAGTGACGATGAGAACAAAGATGAGGGCTTATACAATGAGCTAAAAGTGTGGAAGCCGACATCAGGCTCATAAGAGTGGGTAGGGCACATGCAAATGCAGTTACAACTTGAACAACAAGACAAGGCCAGTAAACAGTTGTGCATCCAACAAATAATCCTGTCTCCAAGAAACAACAACATCAGGATCATATTTAGAAGAAAAGATCTGATGCGGGTCACTTTGGCAGAAACACATGTGACTTTGCTATCTTCTATAAAAGGTAAAATCAAGGTTTATAATCAGTAAGATCAACCTCAGAATGAGAGAAAATATAGACAAGGGAGATAGAGTCTACAAGAACAAACTCAATATCACAGGAGTTGAAAAATTCATAAGAAAAATCAAACTCATCAGGATCATTGACTTGTTGATCAAAGAGAGAGTTCGAAGACTCAACAAGACCAAAAGAAGGAGATCGATCAACAGAAAGATCAATTTTATTAAGCAAGTCAGGGTTAGACTTAGTCACAACTGAACCAACATTCAAAATAAATTCAGACTATGTCAAAGACTCTAGGAAGACTTCATCCAAAGGAAAGAGATCATTCAAAATTGGACACATGTCTAAACTTTAAAATGGATTGACAAAGTGGAGATTAGGCCCCACAATCTGTATAGGATGACTCACCTAGTCAACTGCTGGTCAACTACTGGGACCAAGTCCCGAGAAGGTAAGCATGAAAACAAAGGTTGCTTCTCAGTAGAAATTGAATGCAAAGGACATGAGGCCACATAGCTCACCTGTAGCGGGGTAGTGTCTATAGAAACAATCGGAATCAATAAAGGAAAGACTTAGTCTCTAGATGGGTCAGGAGACGGATCAAGAAAATCCAACTGATCGATAGTGACAGTTTCTTCTCCGTGATTAAAGTACATCACACGAAACAATGTTGACACCACAGCTTGCATGGCATAGACATAATCACGTCCGAGGAGCATATTGAAGTCCAAGGGGTCTTCTATCACCGTGAAGTCAACTAATAAGGTCTTCCCACCCAAAGTAATAGGTTTTTGAGAAACAATTCCCAAGGCTATACAAGTTCCTCTATCAAACACTAGTAACTGACTAGAAATTGACACAAGTTTGGGAGATCCCATGCCTCACCAACCACGAGTAGACAAAATACTAACTGAGGCTCCTTCATCAATAATACAACAAGCAATCATGTATGGTTCAACTTTGGCCTTTATCTTGAAAGGTGCAGCTCAACTAGGCTATCCCAATCAAAGGAAGCAATCCGAGAGCTTGGTGGGGGTTGATTCGAAGCGATTCAATGCCCCCTTATTCAGTAAGTTCTAAACTAGCAGTGAAGAAAATGTGACTAGCAGACACTTCACTCTCCAAATGAAGAGTGGGATTGATCGATGCTGAAATCAATTAAACCACTTCATGAAAGTCACTCTCTGAAGGGAGAGTGGGATTGACCAAAGATGACATTGGTTCAATCACATGAGGATCACTCTCCGAAATAAGAGTGGGATCGACCAAAGATGATATTGGTTCGACCAATTGATCAACCAAAGGTTGAGTAGGTTGTTGAGAAACTATAGGTTGTTCAGGAGAAGGAAATTCTTGAGTTTCGTACCAGACTCCTCGCACCTCTACAATAGCAGGGAATTGGTGAGTAAGATGATCTCCCTCACATAGCTTACAAGGGAACTTAAGTTTGTAGTTCGAATGACCAGTTTTCTCAACGGTGTCAACATGACTAGCAGTGGCTAACTGTTTGCTCTCAGCATGGCCTAGAGAGGCTAATATTTTTCCCCCAGCATGACCACCAAAGGCTGGGTGACTTGGTCCAACCTGACTAAGAGAGGTTGGTTGTTTTTAAAAATATAGAATGTTAAAAAATGGGATGACCATGAAACCAAACTCTTCGCACCTCCGCGATAGAAGGGAATTTATAAGTAATGTGGTCTCCCTCATAAAGCTTACAATGAAACTTGGGATTGTGTTTTGAAGGGGCAATCTTTTCCACAATGTAAACATGACTTGTAGTGGCTGACTGATTTTCTTCAACATAAACCAAATATGCTAAGAGACTACCCCCAACATGACTTGTAGCGGACGAGAGACTGGGTCCAACATGAGTTTCCGAGATTGGACAAGTACCACCAACATGAACAACAGAGGTTGAATGGTTAGGATCAACATGCTTTGCAGTAGTTGAGTGTGAGCCCCTAGCATGAACTTTAGAGGCTGGTTGGATGGATCCAACATGACTTGCAGAGGTTGGATGGGGAGGTTCAACTTGAACATTAGAGGTTGAATGGGTGCCCTCGGCATGAACTATAGAGGATGAGTAACTGATTCTGACATGATCTAGAAAGGTTGGAAGGATCCCACCCACATGATTAAAAGAGGTTGGATGGTGAAGATCAACTTGACTTGCAGAGGTTGAGTTCTTAGATCCAACATGACTTGCAAAGGTTGTATAGGTTCCCCCAGCATGAACTGCAGAGGCTGGGTGGTGAATATTAACTTGACTTACAGAGGTTGAGTGCTTAGATCCAACATGACCTGCACAGGTTGGATAGGTGATCCTAGCATCAACTGCAGAGGCTGGGTGGCGAGGTTCAACTTGATTTGCAGAGGTTGAACAAGTGCCCTCTTTCTTATGTGCCTTATTCCTATTCCTCCTTCTTTTACTCCTTTCAGACTGTCCGTTACTAGTATCAGTACTTTCACGGCATGAGGTAGAAGGAGTAGGAGAATAAACTACAGGTGAAGGGAAAGAAATATTTTTATTCCCTTGATATAAGGAGCTTACTTGAGAAGCATCAGGAGCATTTAGGGCAGTTGGAGTGGAAAACAACCACACTGGCATCCCTAGGGTGAATCCAGGAAGATTCATGGTGGCCATCAAGGGAACACCAACATTCCCCATGAGAGGAATAGTACAAGGAGTTCCCAACATGGGGATCTCTTGGTTGGTGTTCAAAGGGGTGTTATCCATAGTTTCAAACTAGGAGACAAAGTTTGAGGTTGACAGGAAACCAAAATTACAAAGCACACACCTAAAGGAACACTAAGTACAAACAAACCACACAGCACTCACTAAAAATTCCTAAAGCCAAATATACAAACAGGTATAAGATATGCTTTCTAGAAGAAAGCTGATAGACAGTTACTTGGCATCCCTATAGATGCTCTTAGGCACAAGTAGAGGAATCACCCACCACCCTCCCACACCTTCTACCAGGGTTACCTTCCAAGCCCGTCTAAGGTCAACCAAAAATAGCCTTCTAGTGTAACTGTGTATGAACACTATATGTTAAAGAGACTAAATGCTACCTTAAATATATTGACAGTCTAGGGGGACAATCACAATCCTGGTTCATTCGCATGATAAGGGTAGCAAATCTCATGGAAACCATGTCTAAGACAGAATACCCAGATGTGCAAAAACCTTGTTCTACGCTTTGACAAGGAATCAAAGGGTTATCTCCTCAGTCCAAGTCTCCTTTCTAGAAGATTATTTACCTAGTGATTGGACAACCACATCTGAATTTAAACACTTGTGGGGATTTTAAACTCCCTATCCCACAAGTCTAGCCTGAGCTAGTTGATGTATGACCCTATAAAATAAAACTTACTAATAATTTTTAAATTATATCGTTTATTTTAAGGGCTTATTTTAGTCAGAGGGTGAATGGCGTGAAACTTATGTGGTGTTTTGAATCAAGGTTGAAACAAAATGACTAAGCAAAGATAAATGAAATGCAAAAAGCAAAAACTATTATATTTTTCTTTTTCAAATATAAACTTGAAAGCCACAAAAGAACAAATTCTTTTCTTTTTTTTCAAAAACAATGATATGCCATCCACTCTAGACTAAGAAACTAATCTACGTGCATATAAAGCAAACATGTGTTTTTTTCTTTTTCTTTTATAAATGCAAAAGAAAAAGCATCCTATCAACTAATGCAAGCAAGTATTGTAAGCAAAGAAAATAGACAACTACTGTACACCCACAAACAAACCCTAGGTTTCCCTAAAGTTGGATATAACCTCTCTTGGAAGGAAATATCACAAAGGTAAACAAGACAACAACTTTGGAATGAATAGACCGAGCAAATAAGACTGACATAAACAAAGGTCAAGAATTCCCAAGAATCAATCTAAACCTACAAACAAAGGTTTCTTAGTACCTTGTTCAACAAGGTCAAGCCAAAGAAGGAGGTGGGTGGGAAGGCAACAAAAACAAGTTCAAAGACTTGAAATAGAATTACAAGATAGACAAAGAGCACCTAATAGAGATAAAACAACCTCTCAGGAGTCATGCACATGCAGAGGACCCTTGAAGACCCTACAAACAACTCTCAAATCACCCAAAAACCCTAAAAATGATGAAATAACACAAATTCCGGTGCATACGTGGGTTGCCTTAAGGTAGGTCACGTATGACACATGGGTTACAGGTAGTGTAAGTCATGTATACAACACAAAAATGTGACTGTTTAGTCTGAAAGTCATGTATGGATGACAAAAGGCACAAAAAGGGTCAAAAGATGACCTAGTAAGGGAGGAAAGGTGTTCCAACAAACTCAAAAGGTGTTCCTAACTTGTAAGAAGGACATTAAACATTACAAAAGGCTGGAAGAAATATAGAGAAACCCCAAATAGATAAGTTTCTCCCCAGCAGAGTCGCCAGTTTTGTTGTAAAGGAAAGTATCATATGGCTAGGGTTTAAGAGGCCATCAACGTACTGGGATTGAAAGGTGGATGCAAATGGTTCTGCAAGCAAATATAAACAAGATTAAGAGATTAGAATGGTTCATACCTTAGCCAAATGAAGGTTGATCCAAGAAAACCTTCAATCATCTTCTTACTCCTCTTGCTCCTCTTGCTCCAAGAGACTTGCAAAATGAATTATACCTTCCTCAAACCAATATGACCAAATATAAAGCAATGATAATCAAATAAACATAAAATAATAATCTGATTAACATCATAATATGATCATAAACAGAGATTCAATCACACATTGAACAATTATTTGGGAAGAATAAGGACATCACATCTTTGTTAATCTTGAAAACAAGTACAAATATACATTCTCTTCAAGTTCAGCACCTCACAAAACCTTGATCTAGTTCTGCTGCTTCTCTTCTCCAAGGAACTCAGCCTCCAAGCTCTGCAACACAAGGAGAAAGCTTCTAGGGAAAAGGTGTGGTAAAAGAGAGCTCCAAATCCTCATACATAATAATGCAAAGATTCAAGTCTCCTCTCATGGATCTCACTACCTCTATTTATATTCTTTTGAAGAGATAGGGTTGAAGGAAAAGTAGTTACAACTGAAGGAGTCAGTTACAAAACTAACCAAACTACCCAAATTTTGAAAAACATATTTTTTTTACATTTATAGGAGGAAGACGTGGGTTGCAGAGACATCGGTCGCATATGCAGTAGGTATACATGTATTGCAATGCCAAAATTCATGTATTTAAGGCATACATGAGTATTATATATAGCAAATTGCGTACATACATGGGTTTCCTTAAGGAAACTCACGTATGCATCAAAACATCTCATTTTAAGGGTATTTGTGGGAATTGTTAGACTTTGGTGTATTCTGGAAAGTTTTATCTAACTAAAATATATTTCCAATGGTGTAGAGATGAGGTCAAACAAATTTATAGAACTCAATATATGGGTCCTCCAAGCTAGGTGTTTTTTCAGTGACTTTCATGAAGTGTCGTCATGGAAGTGTTGACATGCGAAAGAATCATGGCAAAGTGGTCACATGCAGAGATGTGTCATTTTGAGGTATAACACACACACATACACATAGTCTCTCTCTCTCTCATGTAAAAAAATTCTCTCTCTCTCTCTCTCTCTCTCTCTCTCTCTCTCTCCTTAACCTGCCATCCCTTCTCTCTTTAACCCTTTTTTGCCAACTCTCTCCTTAACCATCATATCTCTTTCTCTCTCTCTCTCTCTCTCTCTCTCTCTCTCTCTCTCTCTCACACACACACACACACACAAAGAAAATGTCATCCTAACTCTCTCTCTCTCTCACCTCCCCCCCTTTCTCTAACCATCCTCTTTCATTTCACTCTCTATCATTATTTGGTAAACCTTATGTCTCTGTAACTCATAAAAATGTACTCATGACACCCATATCCCATTTAAAAACTTACAAACAACTCATACAAGGGGCTCATGTGTTGGTTCAAGGACTTGTTGAAGGCTCATACATATTAGAACGTTCAACAATATCATGATGCCTTACAAATTAGAGCAGTTTCTCATGGTGATTGAGCCCTAAAAGTGGTGTCACCTCATCTAAGGCCCTAATGATATTTCTCTACCCCTCTGCACTCTCCATCTCTCTACTCTCTCTCTCTCTCTCTCTCTCTCTCTCTCTCTCACACACACACACACACACACACACACACACACACACACACACACACACATACCCCTCCCCGTCTCCTGACCTCTAACCCCCACCTCCTCCTCCTCTCTATCTCCCCACCTACTAACACATTGTCTCTCTCTTCCCCCCTTTCTCCACTTACCCCCAATCTCATAACACCCCCATTGGTCTCTACCTATAACTCCTTAACACTCCCTCTCCATGTCTACCTCTAACCCCTTACCACCCCCTCCCTAAAACCTTTAAATGATATCATCACAAACCAAACAATATAGTTGCAGAACGCGTGCCCATTTATGTCAATAAAAACACACGTGCATTTGTTTCAATAAAAATGAGTGCATGTTGTTATCGGTAAAAACCCATACATNCTCTCTCTCTCTCTCTCTCTCACACACACACACACACACACACACACACACACACACACACACACACATAGAACATGTCATGATACGTTTTACACATAAATCTCGTCATCATCATGTGATGAAGTCCCAAACATTAGTATTTTCCCTAAATCCCAAGTTGTGAAGTGAAAATGCTGGCCCAGACTTCAATATTGCATATGAAAATCTAGCATCGCTTCTGCCCTTAAGTCAAGGAGCAATAGCTTCTTCAGTAACGCTTATAGTCTCTTGAAAGTAAGCAGTGCCACCATCTTATCCTCTTGTTCAAGCTGGTGTAGTTCTTCCTTGTCACCGCTCTGTCATAGTCGAGAAGAAGCAGTGCCCTTGGTTAAAAGTGAAAAAGAGAGGTTTCCACGAAGCTCCTAGAAAGAAGACTTCATGGCACCCTTATCCATACACTTAAGGACCACTTGGACTTGAGATCCATCCTTTTGGGATCTCCTATCCACCTCACCCACCATTTACTGAACCATCCTATCCTCCCAAGGCCTATAAAAGCAAGATCATACCGCATAGTTGAGAGAGAGAAAAGTTATGATGTTGCATTGATATTCTATCCAAATGAGTCAGGTGAGCATAGAAAGAGAAAGTTGGAGCTTTTGGGGACAAGGAATTGGCATGTGAAGGAACATATCAACACTAAGGAAAAGGTTGTAAACTTCTTCTTAATATTTAATGCAAAGTTGGATCCTTTCCCATAAAATGTGTTATGTTATAATCATATATTTTATTGTTGGATTCCTTAGTCACTGACATAGAATAGTGGATTATATTCTGGTGCTTTTTTATCTTTTTTGTTTGTTTCATGTGATTGTGCAGGTATGACCATGAAGAGCCATCACCATAGGAAACATCTACATCACTCCATCAAAGAGACTCATTCCATATCTCCAAAACTTCTAGGGGAAGTCTTCCAACTATGTTGTAACTCATTTTTTCTACATCTGAAACATTCAAACTAGAGGAACAACTCTTGTTTGCAAGAGGTGCATTTTTTCTAGCAACAAATCTGGTGACGTCCAAGGTCCTTTAGATTTCAATATGCTCCTTGGATGTTATTATTTTTATGGCAAGAAATCTGTAGTGTCCACACTCTTTAGAGTGATGAATTTTCTCCATGATGGGAATATTGTGACTCTTGATAAACTTTCCTTTGTTACACCCGACCATCGCATGATTCCTAGTAATCAGAATGGGCCTGATTGTTCTGCATGTTCTTGTGATTCCTTCCCCTTCTTCTAGTTAGCTTCTTCCCATCATAGGTAAAATGGGGGGCATGGCTCTAGCCTATGGACATCATACTGGAGTTAATTCACTAGCTTCTTATGTAAGGGGGAAACCTACCAACCTCTGCATATCAGGATGGGTAAGAGTAGGTTTACAAGGATTGTTCCCATTTAGTGTCAAGCTTGTTAAAAAATGAAACAAATTTTTGAGAGCATAGTTATTTTTCTAAGTTAAGCTCATTAAAAAATGAAACAGATGTCTGAGAGCATAGTTCTTTTTCTGTGTCAAGCTCATTAAAAACTTAAATAGATGTCTGAGAGCATAGTTCTTTTTCTATTTCAAGCTCGTTAAAAAATGAAACAGGTTTGGGAGCATAGTTCTTTTTCTGTGTCAAGATCATTAAAAAATGAAACGGATGTTGTGAGCATAGTTCTTTTTCTGTGTCAAGCTCGTTAAAAAATGAAACATGCTTGTGAGCATAGTTCTTTTTTTGTGTCAAGCTCATTAAAAAATGAAACAGATGTCCTCAAGCATATTTATTTTATGTTTCAAGATTGTGAAAAAATGAAACAGGTCCCCATAAGCATAGTTATTTTTTGTTTCAAGCTTGTGTAAAAATGAAATAGGTTACCTTGAGCAATGTTTATTTTTGGTTTCAATCTCATTAAAAAATAAAACCAACCTTGATCATAGTTTCCTTTTTCATGTCAAGCTCGTTAAAAAATGAAACGAATCCTTCCATAGTGTTAAGACTCAGTTTTTTAACCTTCTTTTCACCTGCCTGTATAACTTGATCCTCTTTATTCATCTATTTTTGGTGAACCTTTTTTTGGTAGTAACCATAAATTTATTTGGATGACGAATAGTGTAGGAAGACAAAATGAATCCCACCTACATTATGTTGGAGTTATTCTACTTGATAGTTATACTAGGGGAAAGTACCAACCATTGAACATCGTGTTGGAAAATACCCTTCAATGGGAGTCATTTTGAGAATAGTTTACTTCTGGTTTCAAGCTCGTTAAAAAATAAAAGCACTCCTCAAGCATATTTTACCTTTTGGTTTCAAGCTTGCATAAAAATGAAACCATTCCTGATCATAGTTCTTTTTCTATGTGAAGCTCGTTGAAAAATGAAATAGGTTGTTTCAAGCAAAGTTTACCTTTTGGATTCAAGCTTGCATAAAAATGAAACCATGTTTTAAGAAAATTTTACCTTTTGGTTTCAAGCTTGCATAAAAATGAAACCATTCTTTGAGCATAATTTATTCTAGGTTACAAGATCGTTAAAAAATGTAGCCAATACCCTGAGCATTCTTTCAACTGATCTTTGAGCTCATTAAAAACAATAAGATGGTGTTGAGCCTACTTTTCATTTTTCGTGTGCTAGTTAAAACATGAAAAGTGGTTTGAGCTTACTTTATCACTTTTCATGCTTTGGATTCAAACATGAAAAGGTTTCGAGTTCCTTTTATACCTTCAGCGTGCTCATTTAAAACTCAGTGAAAAGGTATTGAGTATACTTTTACTATTTTTCAAACTCATTAAAATTGGATTAAGAAAAAAGGAACCCTAATGGAGTCCTCTTTAAATCCTCTTCAGACTCTTAAAATGTGAAAACATTGCCAAGTGAAATTGTCTTCTTCACGCTCGTAAAAGGACCTGATAATTTAGCCCCTTTTTGGACTAGGGGGCACTATTTATGAAAAAGGTACACTCTAGCCATTCATGAATGGAAGAGTTCTCTTGGGTATTATTTTATAATTTTCAGGCCCTAGGTACTAAATCATACAAAAGGGACCCTTTCGGAGTCTTCTTTAGTTTGTTCAGACTCTCTAAATGTGAACTACACTGAGTTTTCTTTCATTGGACTCGTTAAATTCAACATTTAAGGACCGTCTTTTGGGAACGAACCCATCATTTCTTAGGTTCATAAAAAATATGAGAATGGTCTCGTCCGAAGGACGTGCTATATCTATTGTTTTCTACCCTCTTTGAACTCGTAAAAATGAAAAGAGGCACTCATCAATCATGATGTGGAAATTAAGGGAAGGGAATCAATTCATTTTGCAAATAAAATGGCAGTTTGTAGTCACCTTTGAACATGGCAGTTGTCTACATTTCATTTAGTCAATTGGGTAATCAGCTTCTCTCCAAGTCGATCCACTTTCATGAGCGATGTCACTCCTTTGAGTCTTTCAAAGAATGCATTGTCCATTGTCGTATTGTGTTCTACTTCGACTAGTCAATGCTACCAAGTTTTTGTCGTGCTTCCCGATGTTCAAAGGGAAGTTGAACAGTATTTTGTGTTAGTACCTTTTGAGTCAGTCCTCTTTTTACATCATCTACAAAATTAGAAAACTTTGTTCCAAGTTTCACATCGTCAATGTGGGATTCATCATGGTCCTTATTTGACGAAACTATTCCTGTTGACATCAGCTCATCCTCTAGGAATTAGTCTTAGAAACACGTTTAGTACCTTGATATTTGTATTCCTTAATGACATATTTTCTCACTCTCGACATAGGTTCACATCATTGAACTTTGATCAATATATTCAATTGAATGTTCGACGTCAGATCATCTATTCACACTTAGGATATTGTACTAGGGTAACTTGGGAATCATTGACATAAATGTTGATCTCCCTCGCACTTGTTAACGGTTCAGATCATTTACCGGTAATAAAGTGGTTTCTACCATGTTTGACTTCAAATCATTGTAATCACATGGATAGAATTGTACATTGTGGAAGACGAGATGAAGACCCTAGGTATCAGTTCAAAGTACTCATAGGTTTCTCCTCGGGTTGCGATGGAGTATATTGTATGAATTACCATCATGGATCCACATTTTTATGGTCGTGGCTATGCCCAAATTTGTGTTCATTTGACATAGATCTACGGTGTATGTATGGTAGCTATGTCCCAAGTTAGAGTCCTCTATCACATGGATATACTCTGTATTCTAGTAGCCATGTTTGTTAATATCTCTCATGGTCTACCTTCTATTTGTCTGCAGTCATGACGAGGACACATTTGATCATGAGTCAAAAGTATTGAAGTATTGCATATGACTGGTTGATGATGATCTCTGATCATGCTAATTCTTGTCCCGAAGTGATAACTTGCTCTTTCAAATCTCTCGCCTATCCTATCTCTTTAGCATCATGCTTTGGGGGGAATTTTGTTACATATAAATCTCATCATCATCATGTGATGAGGTCCCAAACATCAGTATTTTACCTAAATCCCAAGTTTTGAAGTGAAAATGCTTGCCTAGACTTCAGTCTTGCTGATGAAAATCCAGCACTGCTTCTGCCCTTAAGACAAGGAGTGTTACCTTCTTCAGTGATGCATATAGTCTCTTGACAGTAGGCTATGCCACTACCTTCTCCTCTTGTTCAAGGCACATTTATGCCCTGTCACCACTCTATCATAGTGGAGAAGAAGCGGTGACCTTGGTAAAAAGTGAAAAAGATAGGTTTCTGTTGATCCTAGTTTTATCACTATTTTTGGCTGTCAATTTACTCTTTTGGAATCTATTTTGTCAATTTTTTCACATTTTTTATGTCATTCAGCTTATCATTCAGCTTGAGGTACGAACGCATTTGGAATTAATACAAGCTTTGGTTTATTTCCATTATTTTGTGATTTTATCAAGCAATTCTATGATATTTGGAAACATGTCTAATACATGGATTTGTTTTACAGATTATAGACTTCAAACAAGCCTCCATGTAACTACACACTCATGCTAAATATGCACAGATCATATCTAGCTCACCATCCATCCCTCTGATCGATCTGCATGCTGCTAATTGGCATATTCACAAATGATTAAAGCATAGAAGGGTCTTTAGTTGCCCCATTGTCCATGTGTTCTTCTGCTATGATGGCCCTTTCTCTAGAAGGCCTGTCATCCTACTCTCTTCATGTGAAACCATGATTCATGCCCATGTCGACACAGACCTATATAGCCATAGTCCGCGTGAGGAGAACCGACGCGCGAAAGCTCAGGAAGGTGGCTTCGCGCTGTTGCCAAACGTCATATAGTTGTTTAATTATCAGTAAATTTTACTATTTTGGAGTGGTTGACCATTGAAAGGGTCGAACTAATCACCTATGTAAAACCTATATAAAGACATCTCCAAGAGAGAGTCGAGCTAGTTGTTGAGTTTGTTGATCAGTCATTGAAGAAGATGCTCTGTAAACTCTATTTTAAATTCAATATAAATTTATATTTTCAGCTGCGCATACATGTTTCTACTGTTGTGAGTGGTTGATTAGTTGAAGCATCACCCTAATTGCTAAGAGGGCCCCTCAACAATCAACGTTCTTCCATTGCAGTGTGTTTTTGTCACTTCCTTCCTTGTAGCTAAGTAGTTTATATTTCCATCTCTCTGTGTGTAGTTCAGTTCTATTATAAATTTATACTATTTATTTCATTGTCTTTTTGTAATATGTGTTTGCTGTAAGTTCTATGATTTGTATTGTGTCGATTAAAATAGTTTTCATTCCTAGAATAGCAAGTGGCGGGATTCTTAGTAGTTGTTTTCAGTTTCCTTTTCAGTATTGTTTCTTAGTTTTATAATTGCAGCTAGATAGAAGTTGATTAATATAATATCTTAGTTTCAACACATAGCTAGATTCAATTCTATTGGTTTTTGTTTAGTTGTATGTTAGTTTTAGTTATTTTCCATTTGACTTGTTGAATAATAGGAAATAATCTCTCTTTTAAGTAGTGTAAGTTACTCTTATTCTTCTAATGTTTTAATTGTTAAAATAAGATCAGTCACTCTTTCCTTTACCTTGTAATAGCATATGCAAAATTCAGCTGATATTAATATCATTTAGGTCATTTGTTTCGCAATTTGCATTGTTTTTCTCATTCAAGCTGTCATCTAGACTACCTGTCCAAATTGTCATCTAGACCTTCGTTCAGCCTTCAATAGTTTCTATTTTGTGTCATGCTTGTTTCGAGTGCGGTCTTCATATTTTTGAAAATATATTACTTTCTACAATTGAGCAGTAACTATCTACGTCTAGTTAGGACCTTACTTTAGATGATATAAAATATCTATCGAGTCCTATAATTATTTTCATCCTTTGTTACCTTTATCTTATGTTGTTTTTAGATTGTATATCTTCTGGCTCTGATTTCTTCATTTTTCCTCTGTTGTAGGATTTGTCAATTGTAGCCTTAGTTGAGTTACTTTAGTCTTATGTAATTCAATTTAGGGTTTAAGTTACTGATCTTATTGTTTAAAAAAGCATATTAATTTTTTAAAATCTTTAGCATAGGATTTGTCTTCCTTATTTTATAGTTACTGAATATTTCTAGAAAATAGATTTATATTTAGGAAACATAATATCTTTATTAAGTTTTCTTCTTGCTTATTTATTAGGTTTCATACTTGCTTTGGTACCCTAATAAAGAAACATAATATCTTTATTAAGTTTTCTTCTTGCTTCTTTATTGGGTTTCATACTTGCTTTAATTCCAAGTGGTCCATTAAAAGAATCATGTTTCTTAGTTAATAGATTGGTTGTTAATAACATCTTTTTAGAGTCATTTGCTTATGGAATAAATAAAAAATGTTTACTATTTCTTGTAATTGGACACTACTTAGTTTACATTTATTTGTAGAGGTTAATTTATATCTAATCCCATTCAGTTTCTTTATTTCTTTTGAAATTCATTTTGATACACCTCCTTCTCCAGTACTGATAACAATGAATGCATGTTCTCAGAGCAATCAAGGAGAGTGGAGCTAGATAAATTGGTTCAATCATTGTATATTTGTCAAACCGCATGTATAGTTTAGTTATTGGTTTTCTTAGATAAACTAAATAGTTATAATATTGTATCAAATAACATAATCTTTTCTATTCATATAGTAAGAGTTACTAATCTGGTTTAAACCTTTCTAATTCACAGATTAAGAAGCATAATAATTCATTAATAGAGTACATTGTAAAAGAGTAGTTTACTTTCTTAGAATAGTGTTATTTATAAATACATATTTTATGGTTGATAGAGTAGAGTAGTATAGCTTGATACTGCTCTAATCTAGTAGACTTTCCCTAGCCTAATTACCTTAGTAGTTGAATTTCTAGAGTTTGACTTGGATTTTCATTTTGAAATATCTTTCGATCTTTTATTTGTTGAAATATTTATACGACACTTTAGGAACCATTCTACCTTCGCATATATTTTGTGTCAGCTCTAATATTACAAACCTTGGTCGATAATTACATATTTGGTGAATTAATTAAGACAATAAAACACCGAACATTTTTGGTGTCGTTGCTGGGGAGTTGTTCTGTAAGGTAGAATAAGTAGAATTCCCTTATGAAGTTTAGCAATAGGCTGGTGGCGGGGGAGCGATAAGAAGAGAGGTAAGAACCTATGCATCTGTTATAACAGGAGCCCCAAAATCCAGTAGTAATAGTAGTATTACAGGTTTTCTTTTTAGTTTGGCTTTTGATGAACATACCTAGATATTTGAGGGGTAGATACATTATAACTAGTTCCCAAAACCTTGTTAAAATTCCTACTAATCTTTACGAGCGATGAAATACAACAACTACTAACTCAGCAGAAATGTATCGGAGAACATGCATAGGAAGTAGTTCTACTTGGAAACCTAAAGACTTTATAGGAGAAACCATAGAAGGTGAATAAATTCTGGTGGGAGGTCCTAAGGACCCCATTTCTATAGAAGTTCAAGAGGGTTAACCATTGGAAATCCTCAACCCTCCACTAGTGCAGAAACTGAATGATACAACTTTCTCGCTAGTAGGGGATCCTAACTTCATTAATTTAATTGATCCTTCTTAGGTACGAACTCTCTTTGGTAGCTCAACAAATACAGTTATTTCACATATTGAAACCTCCATAGTAGTACCTACCATCCCTATAGAACTTAATAAAAATATAGTTGATCATAGGAAGATCTCCCCCAAAAAATAATGTTGGGACGCCCCATTATCACCTTGGAAGGAGCCTCCTAGGTATACACTCTTTAAGAATCAAACCTACATGGAGAGATAGGGAGAGAATGAATATCATGACGAGGTTAGAAATGACGAAGGAGAAGGAGAGAATCAAACTAAGACTGCCTTTGGGTTTCCTATTTTAGACACTACACGGGATGTAAATATGAAGAACATCCCTCCTTACTCCTTACCTACTTTCTATGGGAAGAGTAATAAATACTTGGACACATTTTTGTTTGATTTTGACATCCTTTGTAGAAGTTATAACTATCTACAAGATTCTCACAAATAAAAACTTTCCCCTACTACATTGAAATACTTTGCTTTAATATGGTTCATGTGATTAGGAGAATATAGTATCAAGACTTGGGAAGATATGAAAGCTACATTCTTGTGGAAATATCAAGAGTATTGCAAAACTAGAGACTCTCAAAACAATATTTTTGAGATACAACATCTCGAAGACGAGAAATTAGAAGACTATCTCAAGAGGTTTATTTACACATTACATAAATATAAACATAATGACCTTCAAGAAGATGTAGTACGAACACTATTCCTTAAAGGGATCTCGGAAGACCTGGTAGAAAACCTTAATCTCATGGCATCTGGAAATATCTCCCACAAATCCTTTGCACAGATTGGGTATATGTCTAGAAATTACTCTAGAAGTAGGGGGAAAGTTGGGAAAAATCTTTGAGATCCCTACAATAGAAATCTAAAAGGAAACACTCCCAGTTCTGGAAGATTCATAAGGATAGAGTTAGGAAACCTATTGGAAAACTTCAAAAATGATATTTTAGGAGAAATGGGTTCCCAATTAGATGTGTTACAAGATAAGAAAAGGCACAAGGAATAACGTGTAGTAATAAGCATTTTATGTCCAAGATGCAAGACTAAACATCCCCAATAGGAATTCCCATTAAACAACATCTCTGTATGTCACATTTGTATGGAGGAGCATCCAAAATACAATTGCCCATTGTTTCCTGGGTTACAAGCCATATACAAAAGTGGGGACATTGGTGAAGCATATAGGAGGACTCCTTGGAAACCAAGGGACCAACCACCATATCATAATTTTTCACCACAACCCCCACCTTATTACCAACCCTACCAACCACCTCAACAATGGAACACTTCAAGTTGGCAGCATTGGCCACCCCAATATCCGCCTCCTCCTCATTTTACTCAGTAGCAATATTGGCCACAGGGGTGGAGGGGACAATCCTACCCCCAGTCACCACCTGTCTCTGCACCTAATCATCCTTATCCTCAACATTCATCCAAGACCCAACAATTTCTACCAGGGCTTGTGCCTCCAGTTCCCCTTATTACACAACAACCTCATCATTTATAGAATACACACCCTCCACGACTTACATTGTTACCTGCACAACTTATACCTAACCCAAATAATAATCCATCTCAAGCTCTTAACAACAATGAGTTGCAAACTCTTCCATCCTATATTATTTCAACTATACCCATACATGAGATACAATTACGATCTGGGAGAGTTGTGAATGACAGACCCAAGTCATCAGTCATTATTCGTGAAGAAAATGAAGAGGAAGAAGATCCTAATGATTTCATGAATGATGCTATTTGCATTATGTGCCAAATATTCCATTGCATACCCATCCTCAGCAAGAACCAACTCAAGAAAAAAGAATCCCTCCATTTCTAGAATGATTAGCAATAGAAAAACCTGTAATCCATCCCAAGTACGATATTTTAAATGAATTAAAAAATGTATGTGTCAAGATCCCTCTATTACAAGCTATTAAGGATATACCCATTTACAGTAAAGTAATAAAGGAACTTTGCATTAAGAAACCAGGAAAGAAACAAGAAGACCTCCCACTATTCATGTTATAGGAGAAATGTCTGAATGTATGACTGACCAGTCTAGAATTGCAAAGTATACAAATTCAAGGAGTCTGGTAGTAACTGTTGTCATAAATAGTACTGCCATAGAAAATACACTTATTGATTTAGGATCAGCTATTAATATGATGACCACCATATTCTTAGAAGTTTTACAGTTGGGACAATTTCTCCAACCGACCCCATCAATTCTAGAACTAGCAGACAGAGTTACAAAAGAGTTAAAGAAGAGTTACAAAAACTCCTCAATGTTGGTTTCATCTACCCAATTTAAGATAGTAAATGGTTATCTCCTCTACCGGTATTCTTAAATATTGTTGCAGGGAAATGGCGTATTTGTGTTGACTTCCGAGAACTAAATAAGGCCATGCTTAAAGACTACTTTCATTTTCCCTTTATTGACCAAGTGCAAGATATTTTGTCCAACAAACAATATTTTTCTTTTCTCAATGGATATTATGGATACAATCATATTTTGATAGAACCCAAGGATCAGGATAAGACAACTTTTACATGCCCTTGGAGGACATATTCCTATAGAGTTTTTCCATTTGGCTTATGTAATGCACCTGCTACTTTTCAACTTGTAGTTTTATGATTTTTTTCTATTCTTATACACAATTGTGTAAAAGTGTATATGGATGATTTTACAGCCTATGTTAATACCTTTCAAGAATCTCTCGATAACCTTGAAAAGGTCTTGATCCGATGTCAGGAGACAAACCTAGCCCTTAGTCATGAAAAATGTAAAATGCTATGTACAGAAGGCATAGTTTTGGGGAATCATGTTTCCTCACAAGGGATCAAGGTAGATGTTGGGCTTAGGGAAGACCTAGGTTCTATACTTTTGTCTTTGCACCAATAAAAGACCCACATTGTTGGCCCTTTCGGTAACAACTTGCGAATAGGTTACAGTCTCACCCGAAACAGCTATGGGGTGCCGTAGAATCAGGTTTCTGCAAGCAGAAGAGGGATATTACTGTACCTTTAGCCTTTAACAAATAATAATCATACAATACAGATCTTTGACATTCACTTATATAGATTCGCAGTTAGATAAACAAACAGTGTCTTGCTTAACCCTTAACTAAGAATTCACAGCGAAGTTAGTATTTAGCAGTGATCTTACTTATTAGTTATTTACTTATCAATGCATAAAAGAACATAACAGAAACAACACAAAAGAACCACAACACAAGATATAACGTGGTTCACCCCCAGTTTAGGGGCTACATCCACAAAACTTTGTTTTATTCAACTCTTTAAAAAAACCACAGTTCTGATCTGTGCACTCAGCTGCAGATCCCTTCAATTCCTCAAGCTGCGCACTTAGTTGCAGATCTCTGTGCACATAGCTGCAGATCTTCTTAATCCCAAAAACCCTCTATGCACATATCTATAGAGGTCGTCCACACACACAGCTGGGACTTAACCTTTCTTACAAAACTAGCCTTAGCTTCGCATCAAATCATCTTACATCAAAAGCCTAACTTGACACTTTTACAAAAGTGCTTATTTATACAAGTGCACTTATTACAAAACCATGGGCTTAAACCATGGGCACCCCGAACCCTAAACCCTGGACTTAAACCATGTGTTAATTACAAAAAGAGGGCTTTGACTCAACCTTGACACCCCTAAGACTATTTTGAGTTGCAACTCCGCTTACAAGCTTCCACAAAAACCATGGATTTACCAAAATTAAGGACCGTTAAGGTGCGCGCCCCAATAGACCCCTAAGACTCACCAGTGTCCCATCCCAGGACACTCAGCTGCTTGTCTAGTGGTAGAATGTTATCTTCGGCTGCTTGCTCCTTCTTTATGATCTCCTTACACATTCTGTCAGGATCTGTATCCGTCTGCATATCTGTAACCATCATCTTTAATTTTCCTACCCTCCTACTCCCTTATATGCCTGTCATCATCATCATCCTTTCTGCTACTTCTACCACGGCTGCAGCTTGCTTAATCCTTCATCCTTTCATTCTTAGCAGACTGCCGATGTTCCTTATGTTGTTGTCTTCCTTCACAAGATTTATTATGGTCATGGGAATTGTTGAGCCTTATAAAGCTATCAACGAATCCATCCCTCGAACTACCTCCCGTTCATGTCCTCTCGAACATTTGACCATCCACAACTTTGGGTCCTTAGCAGATGGGGCTCCTGTGATTACATGCTAATGTACTTTTACATAAGACAAACAGCATGCCTCCATTCCACTGATCCAGGAGGATACATCTAAGGATCCTCCGGAGTCTTTCCTGAGGGACTGTGCCTTTCTTCATTCTGCTCAGAGCGAAATTCTGCCTTAAATTTCTTTCTAGTTGATCGTATCTGCATTGGTTGCTTCGGCGCTGGAGACTTCTCCTCGCAGGGTGGATTTCTCATAAGGTTCTGCAGACCTCTCTCCCTGAACTCTCGTAACAATTCCTGGACTTCATGATCATTGGACATAGTGCTAACTGTAAACTCAAAGAAATGTGCAATGCAGGAGTCACAGGCCTATGTGGCTTCTTATAGAATCCCGTGGCAAAATCTGTCACGATGGTGCATGAATGACACCAAATCTACTGGAGCGGCAGTAAATCATGTCCACATGGTGCTAGATTCTCCCAAGATCTCATCATTACAGGATATTAAGGCAGTTCACGTGCCGGCGCCGCCAAGTCTAGTTTTTCCCATCAGTCACTTTTTAGGCTGTGACACACCTTTCTTCTTTGACATACCCACTAATTTTAGCTTCGCCTCAATGAGTACCTTCAACACAATATTGGCCTTTGACCCATCCTGACCCAAGTGGCAACCAAACTTCCACCTTCAAACTTTGACAGTCTTCAACACTTCGTAGCTTTGAGAACAGCTTATTTATAGTCTAGTACCCAATTCCAACTATTCTTGGTACTTAGAATGTCCTTCTTGCTATTACTTCTGATTAGGAGGTCTCAGCTTGTCCATGTACTTCTTTAACCTACTTCCATTCACCATGGAAGGTAAAATTTCTCCATTCAATTTAGCTAGCTGGAATGCACCACCATCGGTAACTCTCTGCACTATGTATGGTCCTTTCCAATGTGTCTTGAACTTACTTGGGAATTTCATGAATTTACTGTCATATAAGAGCACAAGATCACCATTTTGGAACTACTTCTTCTTAATGTGTCTATCATGCCATGCTTTTTCTCTGGCTTTCTGTACTTGCTACTGGAACCCTGCGATGAAGCTGTCTTCTTCAAGTTCTAATATATTTGCCAGCCTTTCTTTTATCATAGCTGGATCATCCATCTCTGTGAAAGCAAATATTCTTAGGCTAGGAACAATGTACTCCATGGGCATGACTGCTTCTTGTCCATAGACCAACATAAAAGGTGTATGGCCTGTCAACTTCTTGCAGGTGGTTCTATAAGCCCATAGTACTGCTGGAATTATAAGATCCCAATCATTTCTGTTAACATTGCAAACCTTCGTCAGAGCATGTTCAAGGATCTTGTTAAAGGCTTTGGCAGTTCCATTTGCTTGAGGATGATAGGCAGTACTCTTCTGATGATATACTTGAAATTCTTCAGTCAATACTTCAATAGTCTTATTTAGGAAATGTGATCCTTGATCACTCATAAGAATTCTAGGACACCCAAATCTTGACAAGATGTTATCGAAGATGAACTTTGCAGCTGTAGCAGTGCTACAATTCTTGACCGGTTGAGCTTCGGCCCAATAAGTAAGGTAGTTAGTTGCTGTAATAATGTATCTTGCTCCAGATTTCTTCGCAGGGGGATTGATAGGTCCAACAAAATCAATAGCCCACTTGTCAAAGGCTTATAAAGTTACCTGTGGAACTAGAGGCATCTCATCCCTCCTGGATGGTTTTCCTGTCCTCTGACAGATGTCGCAGCTATGGCAATACTCTCTTGCATCCTTATAAATTGTGGGTCACCACAATCCGGCTGTCTGAATCTTCTGTGCTGTAGATTTTTCTACGTAATGACCTCCTGCTGCTCCAGAATGTGCCTCAGCCAAAATTAATGGCTTTTCATGCTCTAAGACACATCTGCGCAGTATTTCATCTGGTCCCATCTTATATAGTTGTCCTGCTATTAAGGTAAAGTCAGCTTCTCTAACCACCAGTTGCTTCTTCTGCTGCGTTGTTATTTCAGCGGGTGCAAAACCTGTAGACAAGTACTAAACAATATCCTAAAAATAATCATCAACCATCTGGATGGCAAAAAACTGGGCATCAGGAAGACCTTCATCCAAACTAATGGGCTCTTCTCCTGACTCGAACCTTGACAAGTGGTTAGGACCTAGATTAAGTCTTCCAGGTTTGACTATGATCTCAAATTCATATTCCTGAAACAGAATCGACCATCTGCATATCCTTCCACCTAGCACAGGCTTGTTAACCAAATACTTCAAAGCAGAATGGTCAGTGAACATCTTAAAATGAGATCCTAACAAATAGTGTCGAAACTTCTACAATGCATAAACCATATCTAGACCTTCTCGTTCTGTCGTAGTATAATTCTTTTCTGCTGTGGACAATTTTCTACTTGCAAAATCAATAGGGTGATCAATATTACCTTCACTTGACTGAGCCAATACTATACCCAGAGCAATGGAGGATGCATCGACATGCACATGAAACTCCTTACTCCAGTCAGGGAATACTAAGATAGGGGCAGTTACCATATTTTCCTTCAAAATATCCAAGCTTTCTTGATACTCAGGTGTCCATTCAAACTTAATATCTTTCTTCAACTACTTTTCCATAGGGGCTGTGATCTAAGCATATCCTTTAATGAATTTCCTTTAATATCCAGTATGACCAAGTGTAGTGCAAAGTTGCTTAACAGACTTCGGAGGTGGCAAGTTCACAATAATGGCTATCTTTGTAGGATCCATCATCAGTCCTTGCTTACATACAATGTGACCTAGCAGAATTCCAAAAGGTGCACAAAAGGTACACGTTTTCAAGTTCAAGGAAATCTGATGCTGTCTACACTTGTCTAGCATAAGTCTTAAACTAGCTATATGGTCTTTTAGTAACCCAAAGATAGTCCAATAATCAAAATAAACTTCTAAGAATTTATGTATAAATTCCTTAAATGCAGAGATGATTACTCTAGAAAACATAGCAAGCGCATTCTTCAATCCAAAGGGAATAACTGTATACTGAAAGGATCCCATTTCTGTAGCGAAGGTTGTCTTATGTCGATCTTCTGGAGCAATTCTAATCTGATGGTAACCTGAAAATCCATCAGTAAAAGAGTACACTTCTTGAACTCCGACATTGTCTAAAACTTCATCTGTAAAGGGAGTAGGGAAAGGATCATGTAAATAGGCATCATTCAGCTTCCTCAGATCAACACAGATTCTGATTTCTCCCTTAGTCTTCTTTTCTTGCACCACCATAGGACTGACCCATTCGGATTCTTCAACGGGCTCAATGATTCCTGTAGCAAGCATCTTGTCGAGCTCCATTCTAATTTTTTATTTATACTTAGGGTTCATCCTATAAGGGCGTTGTTTCACAGGCTTCGCATTAGGTTTCAAAGGGACCTTTATCACTCCTATATCACCAAGGATACCTTTCATCTCTGAGAACTTTGTCGAAAATAGGTCCTGATACTCATGGAGAAGTTGGGTCACTTTGCTCACCATTTCTTCATCCCAATAATCTCCAATGATAGCATACTTAGGCTTTCCTTTTGATTCAATGTTTACTATCCACGTCTTCAAGGGCTGAGTCACTTTAGGTGCTTCAACTGCTCGTCCATGTACTTCATAGTGTCCTTCTGACTCAGGAATGTTAATGTTGCACAGATCATCATCCTCATCAATTGTGAGGTTATAACATTCTACTGCATTAGCTTCTTGTTCCTTCCAATCAGGTTGGTATTCTGCTATTTCTTGATCATCAAACACTTTAGTATGGATCAACCTAACAGCTACGTCCAAAGAAGGACAAACCTCACTAATAGAAAATGTCAGCACAAAACTATCAACAAGATTATCCCAACTTACAGTACCATGTCAAAGCTCGACCTCCGCATACCAGTTCTTTGCAATAGGTTCCAGGGTGTGCACAAACCTATGTACCCATTCTTCACGAGGTACATGCTTCCATGCTTCGTAGCATTGCTCCAAGTGTCCCTGAGGACTAGTTTTACCATTAAACCTGCTTCGCACCTCCTGAGGTTGATCCCTGAATCTTAGGAAAAGGGACTTCTGGCACGCTTCCCAACTATGAATGTACTGTTTATGACCATTCCACCATCTGGCTGCTGTGGCTCTGAATGCTGAATCGAGACTCTCCATTTTCTATGAATCTAGTACCTGCTCTGAGAATTGTATAATAAAATCTGTTGGGTCTGTCAAGCCGTCAAAGGTAGGCATGTCTCTTGTCTGTGAACCAAGCCATCTGAGAGACTTGGTAATTCTTGCACATCAATGTCCATGTAGTTCATAAAGTCTATTCTGACAATTCTCTAGACCGTCATCTGAATCCATCATGCAGGAACTATCACACTACCAATCCATGATACCTTCAGCAGTAGGATCAACATAATATTATTCCTTAGCTGTGATGTTGTAGATATGGTCCAAAACATCTTGATCTTCATCTCTAAGTGGTTATGTGTACCTTTCTCCTTGAGAAGGGTCCAGTGGTACTATGACTCTCAAACCTTTCCCTTCGAAAGTCATTTGTCTCTTCTTAAGGTTAATGACTGCAACATTGTCTATTTCCCACTCAATTCCTAGAAAAGCTGGGTAGGGGTTGCTATCATCAATTATCTCAATGAATTCAAAGTCTGCTAAAGTACTGACCCCATCAATATCTACTGGGACACTAGGGAATCTTCCTAGGGGCACAATCTTCTGCTGATTGGCTAATCTCAACTGTATAGGAGACCATTCAAGGGTAGGTTTTCTCATTTGTTCCCATGTTTGTTTAGTTAAGACATTTACTTCAGATCCTAGGTCCAGAATGACATCAGTCATGTCATATTCTCCTATCTGAGCATGCAATCTCATTTCTCTTCCAGTTCTTCTGACTCTATGAATAGTTTTTTCCTTACCAGAGCTTCACTGAGGTTTGCAAGAAGCAATAACTTTCTGTAACTCATTTAAAGCATTCTGATTTCTTAAGAGCTTCATGCAACTCTGTAAAAATGAAGACAGTGTACTTACTTTATCCGTTGAAGCTTCTTGAGACTGTGACTGCTGCTGATGCTGTTGCGCAGGTGCTATTGGTGTGCTCGGATCAGCAAAGTCTTTTTTGGCTTCCAAAAATATCTCTTTTTCTCTTTCCACATCAAAGGTTGGAATTTTCTCTAGGGCCTTACGAACCCAAGCCTCATCAGGTTGTTTCTCCTTATTCTGTATTTACATCGTAGCACCACTCCTTGTAACAACATTAATGGCTGGGACAGTTCTTTGCTCTACAGCAATCATCCGAATATTCTGAGTAGGAGCACTATTTATTTCTTGTATCTTGGCTATCAGCTGTGGGCATTGCTTAATCACATGGTCGACTGCTCTGCAATATCGACATGTCGTAGTTGGGTTCTGACAGTCTCTAGCTAGATGTCCTGCCTGATTACAGTTATAGCACACAACCTGGCCTCGACCTCTTCCAGGCATACCACCATGACCACGACCTCCAAAAGTACCTCTACCTAATGTACTACCAGGGTAACCATATCCCTCATTTCCTTGTCTATCGTTTTGTACCCTATAAGCATCATAGGTTCGTTCTCTCATGAGGTCAAAACTATGACATTCATCTTCGTTGTGTCCCATTGACTTACAAAACTTGCAATAGGGGTTCTTAGGTACGTGCACATATCTCTGCAATAGATAGCAGTATTTCGGTCGATGCTGGCCAGTTGTCCTATAGATATCACAATATAGAACACTAGGATTGAATGGGTTTGGCGCACCAGAATTCAGGTAATTTCTTACCGCAGGACATTGTTCCTTGTCATGACCTTCTATCCGACATCGTGTACACCAAACCTCTTCTCGAACAAATTTGCCTTTCTTCATGTCATGCACCTCCAAGGCCATTTGTGCTAACTGCGTTTGTATTTGAGCTATACCATAATTATCTTCAACAGGAGCTATTTCAAGCTTCATAGCTATTTACAAAGCCTCTTGTTGATCAGCAACCTTCTGTTGCATGAGTGGAGTCCTGATATGTGGTAACAAAACTGCAATGAACCATTCCTTATGTTGCACTGGTCCAATAGTGAAACTAACTTGATCTAGCAGAACTTTGAACCTCTGATCAAAGTCCTATACTGATTCTCCTCGCCTCTGCTGAATTTCCTTTAGTTCAGTGATACACTGCGACTCTGATTTAGGCTTCTTAAATTCCTTTATCATTGCTGCTTTTATATCAGCCAAGACATGGTTCTAAGTACTGGAAAACTTCATGAACCAGGTCAACGCACGGTCTCTAAAAGAAGTAACCAGCTGCGCTCTTCTTGTATCTTGATCCGTAATGTTCTTAGTAGTCTACACAGCTTCACATAAGAACCAAAACTGTTCTGGATCCTCTGATCCAGTTCCTTTAAAAACTAGGAGCTTAATGTCATCATTCATATGGGCCATCGCGGATCTAGGGGGGGAGGGAGGGGGACTGGTAGTAGGCGGGGGGGAACTTACTAGGGTAGATCGACCTGCAACAAGAATACTTGGGCTAGGGTTAATTTTAGACTGCGATGGGTTCTCAGGGATAACAAGTCTTCCCTCCGGGGTTACCGGAGGGTTTCCAACAGAAGGGGTTCCGTCGGGCGTTGGGTCTGTTGAACTTACAGGGGTATACTCGGTATTCTGACCTTGGGTATAGGATCCAAAATTCCTCTTGGATCTTTTACCACTTAGCAACAAACCACTTTGCTCGTTGAAGTCACTTTCACTTCCAAACATAAGTTAGTACTACTAAATCTAACAGTTTGATTCAATGAGCAATATACCTTTTTCAGCCAATAGCATTTTAATTTTCAAATTAAATGAATTCAAGAACTTACCCCTGGGTCCTTTGAAAAATTGTTGTTCGGCTTCGCTGAAGGAAGTACTTGTGTTGATGGTGAACTCCGTCACAAATGCTTCAAGGGTTCGCATTGTCCAGAAATCAACAGCTCGGGATATATCGTTGTTCACCCTTTTCAATATATTAATTCTTGCGGGGGTCCATTCAGGAAAATGACCTTCTTGGAAGTTCATCTTTCTCTCTGTCAACCTGGATAACCACTGGTGCAACTCTATGTGGATACTACCAAAGAAAATTTCATAAACATCAGAAAAAATGTACCTTTGTAAAATTCGTCTGAACTGCGACGCAGATCTTTGTTCTCTTGTTTAGCAAATTTCAGATAAGTCTCTTCAATCCAATCACCGATTTCTTTCACTGAGGGTCTCCAAAACATAGCCCTCTAGGTACGACGTAAACCCCTCTTGAGCAGATACTGAGTTCAGCCGGCAATGGAACCAATTTGTTGGGCTTAGGGCAGACCCGGGTTCTATACTTTTGTCTTCGCACCAACAAAAGACCCACAGTGTTGGCCCTTTCGGCAACAACCTGCGAACAGGTTGCAGTCTCAGCCGAAACAGCTATGGGGTGTCGCAGAATCAGGTTTCTGCAAGCAGAAGAGGGATATTACTGTACCTTTAGCCTTTAACAAATAATAATCATACAATACAGATGTTTGACATTCACTTATATAGCTTCGCAGTTAGATAAAAAAACAGTGTCTTTCTTAACCCTTAACTGGGAATTCACAGCGAAGTTAGTATTTAGCAGTGATCTTACTTATCAATGCATAAAAGAACATAACAGAAACAACACAAAAGAACCACAACATAAGATATAATGTGGTTCACCCCCAGTTTAGGGGCTACGTCCACAGAACTGTGTTTTATTCAACTCTTTACAAAAACCACAGTTCTGATTTACGCACTCAACTGCAGATCCCTTCAATTCCTCAAGCTGCGCACTTAGCTGCAGATCTCTGCACACACAGCTGCAGATCTTCTTAATCACCCAAAAACCCTATGCGCACGCAGCTGCAGAGGTCATCCATGCACACAGATGGGACTTAACCTTTCTTACAAAACTAGCCTTAGCTTCGCATCAAATCATCTTACATCAAAAGCCTAACCTGACTCTTTTACAAAAGTGCTTATTTATACAAGTGCACTTATTACAAAACCATGGGCTTAAACCATGGGGCACCTCGAACCCTAAACCCTGGACTTAAACCATGGGTTAATTACAAAAAGAGGGCTTTGACCCCGACACCCCTAAGACTATTTTGAGTTGCAAATCCGCTTACAAGATTCCACAAAAACCATGAAGTTACCAAAATTAAGGACCGTTAAGGTGCGCACCCCAACAATAGACCCTGCTAAATTAGAAGTAATTGTTGGTCTCCGCTCTCCAAAAAATCAAAAGGAAGTAAGAATATTTCTTGGTCATGCAGGTTACTACCGTCATTTTATTGAAAATTTTACTAAAATAGTTGCACCAATGTTTAAACTAGTTACGAAGGATATAGAGTTCCAATGGGATGAATCATGCCAAAGTGCTTTTGAGGCCTTAAAAACTAAACTATCAGTGGCACCAATACTTAGGGGTCCTGATTGGTCCCTTCCTTTTCATATATCCACTAATGCTTTTTACATAGCCATAGGAGGAGTTCTTGGTCAAAAATAAGGCCAAGCATCTTATGCCATATATTTTATTAGTAAAAATCTGACGCCTACCGAACGAAATTACACTGTTACTGAGAAGGAGTTTCTGGAAGTAGTATACTCTATTGATAATTTTTTCCATTATATCACAGGATATGAATTTTTTGTGCATACATATCATTCTGCCATCATATTTTTGATGAATAGACCAATTACCAATGGTAGGGTGACTCGATGGCTTATTCTATTACAATAATTTAATATCACTGTTGTCGATCAACCTGGTAGAGAAAAATTGGTACCGGATTTCCTCTCTTGTATTCAACATGATGATGGTGCTAAACCTGTTGATCATACTTTCCCTGACGAACATCTATTTGCTGTGTCTGTTCAAACCCCTTGGTTTACAGACATTGCTAATTATTTGGCAACTGGGAAATTACCAAACCATTTGTCTCCTCATGAGAAATGTCGAATTGTCATCTTGAGTTCTAGTTACTCTTGGGTTGATAATGACCTTTTTTGTACCGACCCAAACCTTATTTTTAGACGATGTCTCCGGGAGGACGAGATGACATAAATCCTCCATGCATGCCATGATGGGCCATGTGGAGGACACTTTTCTAATAAGCAGACCACATACAAAGTATTGCATTCCAGTTATTACTGGCCAAGCATTTTTAAGGATGTCGTAATATATGTTAGAGGATGTGATAGTTTCCAAAGAATGGGTAGACCTACATCATCGGACGAGATGCCTTTACAGCCTCAGGTCATGATTGAGCCTTTTGAGAATGGGGCTCTTGATTTTGTAGGACCAATATCTCCCATGTCCCACAAGAAGAAATACATCCTGGTTTGAACATATTATGTCACCAAATGGGTAGAAGCTAAATCTTTGTTCCGAGCTGCAGAAAAATATGTGGTAGAATTTATATACGAAGAGATATTTACTCGGTTTGGTGTGCCTAGGGAACTTGTCACTGACCAAGGTTCTTAATTTACCTCTAAATTAATGAAAGAACTTACTACAAAGTATAGTATCTGACATTGAAAATCCTCACCTTACCATTCACAAGATAATGGCCAGGTAGAATCAACCAATAAGGTATTGGAAGCTATTTTAACCAAAACTATTCAGCTACATCATAAAGATTGCATAGATAGACTCCTAGAGGCTTTATGGGCCTATAGAATAGCTTGGAGAAAACTACTGGACATACACCCTATTATTTATTATATGGGAAACAAGTCCTTTTACCTATTGAATTCCAGCTTAAGACTTTTTGTGTGGGGTTGTATAATTAGGTATGGATTTGGAAGAGGCAGAGAAAAAATGGATCTTATAGATTAATGAATTAGATGAGATTAGGAAAGATGCACTCCAAAGGACAATGTTAATACAAAATCAACGAAAGAAATGGAATGATAAATTTATTAAGCAAAAAAAATTTAATACCGAGGATTGGGCATTACTATTCGAGTCAAGGTATAAAAATTTCAAAGGAAAATTAACTACCCGTTAGATGGGTCCATATGAGGTAGTTACAGCCTTCAATAATGGGTTAGTAGAGATTAAGACAATTGATGATTCAAAAACCTCCTTTGTTGTAAATGGACACAGACTTAGACTTTACCATCAACCAATTTCTAAACAAGATTTTGTGAA
>LPNX011193996.1:140892-167958 GCA_001517045.1 Pseudotsuga menziesii | reverse complement strand
CATGCAGGGAATTTGGTCGTATAATCAGCTTATAGAATTTTGTCAAATAAAATAGGAAGGATCTTTTCGTTTATCTAGACTTTGATAAAATTTATATGAATTTTTCTTGATGCATATGTTTTTGTTGCAAATGAAATTGAATCATCTAACAAGTGGTTTTACAGTTGATTACAAGAACCTTGTTTTTCTTTTTAGCTCATGAAATGCTGCCCAAAAAGGGAAGTGCTCTAAGAACTTATAAGCCATCCTAACTCCTTTTCTTTAAAAATAGGGGTTTATAATGACATTAAAATGTTCCCTATATCATTCCTACACACTTTCTTTTATGTTTCCTTATGATTTTATGGTATTTGATTTAGATATGCATATTTCAGACTTATCATTAAAATAATTGCTTAAGACCTATTTTATTCATCATGTGATTCAAAGTTCTATTTTACATCTAAGGACCACTAGTTCATCCTGTATTCATTATCAAAACTTGTCTCTTAAGGATTTTTGAGAAAACTCAAGAATAAGTGAAGTTCTTGCTTGTGGGGAACATCACTTTTCTTTTATGAAGAAGATAGAATGAGAACTCCAGGAATAGATTTAAGTTATTATCTTTTGACACGATCTATAATTTAAGCCGTTATAATTTTTTCTTTACTTATCAGGTTCGCTTTCAAAAAAAATATGAATTATGTGTTTGGCAGGCTTAACTCGCTCTAAGTACCAATCAGATTCCACATGTTAGAAAAAAAAACAACAACAAACCTTTATACAAAGAAAACCCACCAAAGTACTGAATAGGCTTGCTAGTAGCAGGTCCATGCTGAGTAGTATATTTAAACAAGGAATCCTAGTAAGTGCAAGTAAACCCGTCGGGGTATTGACTAGGCTCCCTGGAAGCGGGGATATGCTTGAATGGTACCAAGATAAACCTGTTGGGGTATTGAATAGGCCTATTGGCACCTGGGAAATATCGGGTAAAAGAGGTCTGGTTAATGCATTACTATGCACATGGTTCAGAAAAAATACAAAACAAACAAAGCAGAAAAAGAACAATACATGTTTAGGCCAATTCTTCATCATGTCATTAGAGAATGGCTGTAAGTTGGACTTGGGACTCTATCATATAATTCAACAATATATAGGATATGATTATTCTAGAAATGGAGCCCATATATATATAACTTTCATAAACTCTAGGGTGAACTTAAAATATTCTTTGGATCACAAGATATCCTTAAATGAGGCATGGATGACTAGTTTCTCCTATGGCATTTTTTGCATTAATTATATTCTCATTATTTGTATGAACTTCTTAAGCACCGTTATTCTTGATGGAAATACATATCTGAATCATCTCCATTTACTAATTAGTATTTGTTTTTCTTATTAAAATAATAGCAACATTTTTAGCACTATTTGTTTTATTATTTGGAACTCAGTCATTTTTTTTTATGGCTTGAGGACATGCCATATTTTTGGTTTGGGGGAAGAATAGAACTGTTTTTACTTTTTGAATGTTTATGGAAAGTTTCATTTATTTCTCACAAAAGTGTAGATGTTTTCAGATATTTTCAAGATAATGCAATTAGTGGAAGACGGTTTTATTCCATGAGGGACAATGAAATGAAGGTTTAATAAAGATGGTTTATATCATCATATTGTGTGCTTACAGCTCAGAAAGTTTATTGCATGGTTAGCAACAGGAAGATCTAGTAAGGTGTATTTTTTAACAAAAGGTCCATATGAAGGGTCGAATGATGGGGTCGAATAAAGGTCCGAATGGAATGCCAAATGACGATCTGAATGAAAATTATAACGTTATAATGGCATGATCTCAAAATGTCAAATCCTTTTGATTTCACGGGAAAATATTTTAATTAGCTGCATCATATTTATAATAATTAGGCCTCGTTCACATGCTTACACACACATTATGATTTTATTAAAACTCACCTCGACCTATGATTTTGATTATGTTTTGGATATGATATGATATCATTTAACTTTATCTTGATATGATATAATTTTAAGATCTTTACGACCATCATTCCCCTTTTCCTCTCATCAAATCACAAGTGGAAGTCGTCAAAGTACTATCATCTTATTGATTAGATTTGTTATGGTTTTAATGCATCTTTATGGATTACGTAATAGATAAATCATTCAACCTATCCAAATTTTACTTTGTACATGGTTGAATGTATCAGAACCTTATGAATTCATCAACACTGGTTTCCTTATGACGGCACACGAGTCAAAGAATGAAGCCATAGTGTGATTGGTTGAGCGTGCAAAATCGTTGTCTCATGATCATTCAAGCGCTTAGATAGATTATGTTTTAAACCTATGATCTTACCCTTGCCCTCATTTACTGTCATCTTTGCAGAGCTATTCAGACGTCATTTCTGGTATCCTCTACAACCTCTGTATTTTTTTCCCCTGGTTGAACAATGCCTAACTATCTTGATCCCGGAAACTATCAAGACCTGTTCCAGATTCCAGAATTTCGGGAATACTGAGAGATTTTCTTCCGAGAAGGATGGAATCCATTTCTCCATCTTTTGCAAGGGTATGACAAGGATATTTCACTGATTTTTGTGAGAGGATTTGATGGCAAAATGTCCAGGGTTGGTCATATCCTTTTTTCGGTAACTGAAGAAACCATTGCAGTAGGGACCAAGCTCCCAAGAGAAGAAACCCGTTGGCATAAAAATTTGTTTCTCCCTCGACCGGCCTACCACTTTTCTCTCAAGCCGTAATTTCAACATGTATCCGGAAGGAAGGTGTTTCACAAAGAATGGATTAATCCTGAGTACCTCAACCCTCTGACTGTCATCATCCGCCTTATAACCTGTGAGGGTAAGTTTACCATGTTCAAAGTTTGTCATCGTTTCTTACTACCATATTTCGTTAATCAACAGTTCCTTAATTTCCATTTTATTTCCTTAAAATCCTGGAAAAAATGTCAAGTCAAGTTAGGAAGAACACAGTCAATCCTATGGGGAGTTTGTACCATCATAGCCTGATTAAACTCTTGATTGTGCATCAATTGAAGGAGAGGAACTAGACTTGGGATAATTTTGTGTTCAAAGTTTTAAACCCTCATTTGAATGTCCGAAAATGCCCTCGACACATTTAGATCCTAAGCCCAGTCAGACCCCTCCTAAGGAAAGGAAAATCCCCCAAATTATGCATATTGATAAAGATATACCGGAAGCAAGTTCACCTGTCCATTCGCCTACCCTTGTTAACCTTGAGTCTGTCGAATTTATACCTGCTCCATGAATTCAAACTAGGAGTAGGAAGATGAAGTCCATTCAGACCCTTAGACCGATCATTCAAATTGTATGGTCAAAGTAAATGAACCTATTTCTAATTCATAATTGTTTACATTAGCCAGTGTCTCAATGAAATTTCTCGAAGCTGCTGCTTCTCCATCTGCTCAAGGCAAGGATTCTAAAAAACGAATTCCCTCCATTGATCTTGAGACACCACCTAGAGAATTGAGCTCGTCTCAAGATTTCAAACAACCCATAGAACCGTATGCTCCTCATCAACCGACAGTAGACCAAGCAACTCAGGAATTGGCATGGTCAGCAAGTTGAAATGAGTAATATGCCAAGATCATCGATAATCTTCACCAAGATAACAAGGAACTACATATACAAGTCAAGGCCGTTGGGGACCTTAACAAGGATATCACTTCTTCACATGAATCTCGTCAAGAGAGGCATACTTTTTTAAAGACACAGGATAGGAGATTGAAATATAAATCTCTTGTGTCATCTGCTAAGTTGAAGGCAGCTACTCACGTAGCTCCACCTTCTTCCTAAAAACTCCATTTTTGCTCAATGGGACCTGGCATCTCTCTGGTTTGGAGGAGTGTTGATCCCGGTTTTGTCACTATTTTAAGTTGTTAATTTACTCTTTTGGCATCTATTTTTTCATCTTTTTGACATGTTTTGTGTCATTCAGCTTATCATTTAGCGACAGGTACAAACACATTTGGAATTTATGCAAGCTTTGGTTGATTTCCCTTATTTTGTGATTTTATTAAGAAATTTTGTGATATTTTGAAACATGTCTAATACATGGATTTGTTTTGTAGATTATAGTCTTCAAACAAGGCTCCATGTTGACATGCACTCATGCTAAATATGCACAAATTGTATCCAGCTCACCATCCAACCCTCTGATCAATCTGCGTGCTATTAATTGGCATATTCCCAAATGATTAAAGCACAAAACGGTTTTTAGTTTCCCTGTTGTCCACGTGTTCTGCTGCTATGATGGTCCTTTCTCTAGAAGTCCCATTTTCCTACCCTCTCCATGCAAAACCATGATGAATGCCCATGTCAACACAGATACGGCCATAGTCCGCGCGAGGATAACCAACGCTCGAAAGCTTAGGAAGATGGTTTCGCGTTGTTTCCAAACATCATATAGTTGTTTAATTATCAGTAAAGTTGAATTTTTTTGGAGTAGTCGACCACTGAAAGGGTCAACCTGCTCACCTATGTAAAACCTATATAAAGACGTCTCTAAGAGAGAGTCAAGCTAGTTAGTGAGTTGGTTGATCAGTCATTGTAGAAGAAGCTCTGTAAACTCTGTTTCAAATTCAATATAAAGTTATATTTTCAGTTGTACATACATGTTTCTACTGTTGTGAGTGGTTGATTAGTTGAAGCATCACCCTGATTGCTGAGAGGGCTCCTCAACAACCAGCGGTCTCCCATTCCAGTGTGTTTTTGTTACTTCCTTCCTTATAGCTAAGTAGTTTATATTTCCATCTCTGTGTGTGTAGTTCAGTTATGTTATAAATTCATACTATTTATTTCCTGTCATTTTTGTAATATGTGTTTGCTGTAAGTTCTATGATTTGATTCGTTCTGATTAAAATAGTTTTCATTCCCATAATAGCAAGTGGTTGGATGCGCAATAGTTGTTTTCACTTTCCTTTTCGGCATTGTTTCTAAGTTTTATAATTGCAGTTAGATAGAAGTTGATTAATCCAATATATTAGGTTCAACACATATCTATATTCAGTTATGTTGGTTTTTGTTTAGCTGTAGGTTAGTTTTAGTTATTTTCGATTTGACTTGTTGAATAATAGGAAATAATCTCTCTTTTAAGTAGTGTAAGTTACTCTTATTTTTCTAATGTTTTAATTGTTAAAATAAGCTTAGTCACTCTTTCCTTTACCTTGTAATATCATATGCACAAGTTAGCTGATATTAAGATCATTTAGGTCATTTGTTTCACAATTTTCATTGTTTTCCCATACAATCTGTCATCTAGACTGTCATCCAGACTATCTATCCAAAACGTCATTTAGACCTTCGTTCAGCCTTTAGTAGTTTCTATTTTGTGTCATGCTTGTTTTGAGTGCATTCTTCTTATATGTGAAAAGATATTACTTTCTGCAACTGAACAGTAACTATCTATGTCTAGTTAGGACCTTACTTTAGATGATATAAAATATCTATCAAGTCCTATAATTATTTTCATCCTTTGTTACCTTTATCTTAGGTTGTTTTTAGATTGTATATCTTCTCGCTCTGATTTCTTCATTTTGCCTCTATTGTAGAATTTGTCAATTGTAGCCTTAGTTGAGTTACTTTAGTCTTATGTAATTGAATTTAGGGTTTAATTTACTAATCTTATTGTTTAAAAAGGCATATTAAGTTTTTAAAATATTTAGCATGGGATTTGTCTTCCTTATTTTATAGTTACTGAATATTTCCAGAAAATAGATTTAGATTTAGGAAACATAATATCTTTATTAAGTTCTTCTTGCTTCTTTATTAGGTTTCATACTTGATTTTATTAAGTTTTATAGTGTTTCTCAATTATAGTTGTTTCATGTGAGAATAGTATACCCTTTCTAATTCGCAGAATAATTCATTAATAAAGTACAGTGTAAAAGAGTAGTTTACTTTCTTAGAACAATGTTATTTATAAATACATAGTTTATGGTTGATAAAGTAGAGTATTATAGTTTGATACTTCTCTAATATAGTATACTTGTCCTAGCCTAATTACCTTAGTAGTTGAATTTCTAGTGTTTGACTCGGTTTTTCATTTTGAAGATCTTTCGATCTTTTCTTTGTTAAAACATTTCGACGACACTTTAGGAACCCTTCTACCTTCGCATATATTTTGTGTCAGCTCTAAGATTACAAACCTCAGTCAATAATTAAATATTTGGTAAATTAATTAAGATAATTAAACACCCAACAGTTTCCACGAAGCTTCTCGAAGGAAGAGTTTGTGGCACCCTTATCCCTACACTTGAGGACCACTTGGACTTGAGATCCATCCTTTTGGGATCTCCTATCCACCTCACCCACCATTTACTCAACAATCCCTATCCTCCTAAGGCCTATAAAAGGAGGATCTTACCCCATGGTTGAGAGAGGGAAAATTTATTCTATTGCATTGATATTCTGGCCAAATCAGTAGGGTGAGCATAGAAGGAGCAAGTTGGAGATTTTGGGGACAAGGAGATGGCATGTGAAGGAGAATATCAAGACTAAGGCAAAGGTTGTAAACATATTCTTCATCTTTAATGTAAAGTTGGTTCCTTTCCCATAAAATATGTTATGTTATAATCATATATTTTATTGTTGGATTCCTTAATCACTAACATAGAATAGTGGATAATATTTCGATTCTTTTTTATCTTGTTTGTTTGTTTCATGTTATTGTGCAAGTACGACCGTGAAGAGACATCTCCATAGGAAACAACTACATCACTCCATCAAAGAGACTCATTCCAGATCTCCACAACTTTTAGGGGAAGTCTTCCAACTCTGTTGTAACTCATTTGTTCTAGATCTGAACCATTCACACTAGAGGAACTGCTCTTGTACGCAAGAGGTGCATTTTTCCTAGCAACAGATATGGAGACATCCAAGGTCTTTTAGATTTCAATCTGATCCTTGGACGTGATTATGTTTATGCCATGAAATCTGTAGATTCCACACTCTTTAGAGTGATGAATTTTACCCATGATGGGAAGATTGTGACTACTGATCAACTTTCCTTTCTTACACCCAACCATCGCATCATTCCTAGTAATCAGACTTCTATGAATGTTCTGCATGTTCTTGTGATTCCTTCCCCTTCTTCTAGTTATCTTCTTCCCATCATAGGTAAAATGGGGGGCATGGCTCCTGCCTATGGGCATCATACTGGAGTTAATTCGCTAGCTTCTTATGTAAGGGGGGAAACTACTGACCTCTGCATATCAAGTTGGGTAAGAGAAGGTTTATGAGCATGGTTCCCATTCTGTGTCAAGCTCATTAAAAAATGAAACAGATGTCTAAGAGCATAGTTATTTTTCTGTGTCAAGCTCGTTAAAAAATGAAACAAATGCCTGAGAGCATTGTTCTTTTTCTATGTCAAGCTCGTTAAAAAATGAAACAGATGTCATAGAGCATAGTTCTTTTTCTGTGTCAAGCTGGTTAAAAAATGAAACAGGTTTGAGAACATAGTTCTTTTTTTGTGTCAAGCTCGTTAAAAAATGAAACAGACGTTGTGAGTATAGTTCTTTTTCTGTGTCAAGCTCGTTAAAAACTGAAACAGCTTTGTGAGCATAGTTATTTTTCTGTGTCAAGCTCGTTAAAAAAAGAAACGGATGTCCTCAAGGATAGTTATTTTATGTTTCAAGCTTGCATAAAAATGAAACAGGTCTCCACAAGCATATTTATTTTCTATTTCAATATTCTGTAAAAATGAAACAAGTTACCTTGAGCAATGTTTATATTTGGTTTCAAGCTCGTTAAAAAATAAAACAAACCTTGAGCATAGTTTCCTTTTTCATGTCAAGCTCGTTTAAAAATGAAACGGATCCTTCCATTGTGTCAAGACTCAGTTTTTTAACATTCCTCTCACCTTCCTGTATAACTTGATCCTCTTTCTTAATCTATTTTTGGTTAACCTTTTCCTAGTAGTAACCATGAATTTAGTTGGATGATGAATAGAGTAGGAAGACGAAACGAAGCCAACCTACATTATGTTGGAGTTATTGTACTTGACAATTATAACGAGCAAAAGTACCAAACACTGAACATCATGTTGGGAAATACCCTTCAATGGGATTCATTTTGAGCATAGTTTACTTCTGGTTTCAAGCTCGTTAAAAAATAAAACCACTCCTCAAGCATAGCTTACCTTTTGGTTTCAAGCTTCCATAAAAATGAAACCTTTCCTGAGCATAGTTCTTTTTCTATGTCAAGCTCGTTAAAAAATGAAATAGGTTATTTCAAGCAAAGTTTACCTTTTGGTTTCAAGCTTGGATAAAAATGAAACCATGTTTTAAGAAAATTTTACCTTTTGGTTTCAAGCTTGCATAAAAATGAAACCATGCTTTGAGCATAGTTTATTCTCTGTTACAAGCTCGTTAAAAAATGTAGCAGATACCTTGAGCATTATTTCAATTGATCTTCAAGCTCGTTAAAAATAGTAAGATGGTGTTGAGCTTAATTTTCATTTTTCGTGCTCTGGTTAAAACATGAAAAGTGGTTTGAGCTTACTTTATCGCTTTTTCATGCCCTGGATTCAAACATGAAAAAACATTCGAGTGCCTTTTACCTTAACCGTGCTTGTTAAAAACTCAGTGAAGAGGTATCGAGTATAAGTTTACTATTTTTCAAACTCGTTAAAACTGGATTATGAAAAAAGGAACCCCAATGGAGTCCTCTTTAAGCTCAATTCAGACTCTTAAAATGTGAAAATATTTTTGAGTGAACTTGTCTTCTTCACGCTCATAGAAGGACCTAAAGAGTCGTGTTCCTAGTGATAGTTTATCCCTTTTTCAGACCACAGGGCACTATTTATGAAAATGGTACACTCCAACTAATCATGACTGGAAGATTTATGTTGGGTAGTATTTTAAACTTTTTTGGGCCCTAAGGACTAAATCATACGAAAAATGACCCTTTCGGAGTCTTCTTTAGCTTCATCAGACTCTCTAAACATGAACTACACTAAGTTTTCTTTCATTGGACTCATTAAATTAGACATTGAAGGACCCTCTTTTGGTAATGAACCATCCTTTCTCAGGATCGTAAAACATATGAGATTGGACTCGTCTGAATGAAATGCTATATTGAGTGTTTTTACCCTCTTTGAACTCGTAAAAATGAAAAAAGGCACTCATCAATCATGATGGGGAAATTAAGGGAAGGGAATCAATTCATTTTGAAAATAAAATGGCAGTTTGTAGTCACCTTTGAACATGGAACTTATCTTCATTTTATTCATTCAATTGGGTAATCAGCTTGTCTCTGAGTTGATCCAATTTCATGAGCCATGTCACTCCTTTGAGTCTTTCAAAGAATGGATTTTCCATTATCGTATTGTGCTTTGCCTCGTCCAGTCAATGATGCCAAGTTTTTGTCGTGCTACCTGATGTTTAAAGGGAATTTGAAAGTTTACCTCTACAGTAAAAACAGTCTTTTGTGTCAGAACGTTTTGAATCAGTCCTATGGTTACATTATCTACAACATTTGAGAACTTTTTTCGAGTTTCGTGTTGTTGATGTGGGATTCATCATGGCCCTCCTTTGACAATACTATTCCTGTTGGAATCGGCTCATCATCTAGGATTTAGTCTTAGAAACAAGTTTAGTACCATGAGATATGTATGCCTTAATGACAGATTTTCTTGCTCTCGACATAGGTTCACATCATTGACCTTTGATCGATATATTCGACTAAGTGTTTGACGTTAGATAATCTATTCAAACTCAGGATATTGTACTAGGGTACCTTGGGAATCATTGATATCAATGGTGATCTCCCTCACACTTGTTAATGGTTCAAATCATTGATTGGTAATCAAGTGGTTTCTACCATGTTTGATTTCAAATCATTGTAATCACATGGATAGAATCGTACTTTGTAGAAGACGAGACGAACATCTTGAGTATCTGTTAAAAGCTCTCATAGCTTTCTCCCCAGTCTGGGATGGAGTATATTATATGAATTAACAGAATAGATCCACATTTTTATGGTTGTGGATGTGCTCAAATTTGTGTTTATTTGACACAGATATATGCTGTATGTTTGGTATCTATGTCCCAAGTTTGAGTCCTCTATCACATGGATCTACTCTGTATTCTAGTAGCCATGTTTGTTAATCTTTGTCATGGATCTACCTTGTATTGGTCTACAACCATGATGAGGACACATTTGATCATGAGTCAAAAGTATTGATGTATTGCACATGCTTAGATGATGATGATCTCCAATCAAGCTAATTCTTTCCTCGAAGTGATAACTTGCTCTTTCAAAGCTCTCGGCTATCATATCCCTCTAGCCTCATGCTTTGGGGGGAGTTTTGTTACACATAAATATCATCATCATCATGTGATGAGGTCCCAAACATCAGTATTTTCCCTAAATCTGAAGTTGTGAACTGAAAATGTTGGAACAGACTTTAATCTTGCATATGAAAAGCCAACAATGCTTCTGCCCTTAAGTCAAGGAGCATTACCTTCTTCAATAACGCCTATAGTCTCTTGATAGTATGTGGTTCCACCGCCTTATCCTCTTTTTTAAGGTGTTGTTTTTCCCTGTCACCGCTCTGTCATAATGGAGAAGAATCGATGCCCTTGGTAAAAAGTGAAAAAGAGAGGTTTCCATGAAGCTTCTCGAAGGAAGACTTCATGGCACCCTTATCCCTACACTTGAGGACCACTTGGGCTTGAGATTCATCCTTTTTGGATCTCCTATCCACCTCACCCACCATTTAATAAACCATCCCTATCCTCCCAAGGCCTATAAAATCAGGATCATACCACATGGTTGAGAGACAGAAAATTTATGTTGTTGCATTGATATTCTGGCCAAATCAATAGGGTGATCATAGAAAGAGAAAGTTGGAGCTTTTGGGGACAAGGAATTGGCATGTGAAGGAGCATATCAACACTAAGGAAAAGGTTGTAAAATTCTTCTTCATTTTTAATGCAAAGTTGGTTCCTTTCCCATAAAATATGTTATGTTATAATCATGTATTTTATTGTTATATTCCTTAGTCACTAACATAGAATAGTGGATTATATTCTGGTGTTTTTTTATCTTGTTTGTTTGTTTCATGTGATTCTATAGGTACCACCGTGAAGAGCCATCGCCATAGGAAACAACTACATCACTCCATCAAAGAGACTCATTCCAAATCTCCACAAATTCTAGGGGAAGTATTCCAACTCTGTTGTAACTCATTTGTTATAGATATGAATCATTCAAAATAGAGGAACAACTCTTGTACGCAAGAGATGCATTTTTCCTAGCAACAAATTTGGCAATGTTCAAGCTCTTTTAGATTTGAATATGATCCTTGGACATGACTATGTGTATGTCATGAAAGTTGTAGTGTCCACACTCTTTAGAGTGATGCATTTTCCCCATGATGGGAAGATTGTGGCCATTGATCAGCTTTCCTTTGTTAACCCGACCATTGCATCACTCCTAGTAATCAAACTTCCTTGAATGTTCTACATGTTCTTGTGATTCTTTCCCCTTATTCTATTTAGCTTCTTCCCATCATAGGTAAAATGGGGGGCATGGCTCCAACCTCTGGACATCATACTGGAGTTAAGTCGCTAGCTTCTTATGGAAGGGGGAAACCTACCAACAACTACATATCAAATTGGGTAAGATTAGGTTTACGAATATGGTTCCCATTCTGTGTCAAGCTCATTAAAAAATGAAACAGATGTCTGAGAGCATAGTTATTTTTCTGTGTCAAGCACGTTAAAAAATGAAATAGATGTCTGAGAGCATAGTTATTTTTCTATGTCAAGCTCGTTAAAAAATGAAACAAATGTCTGAAAGCATAGTTCTTTTTATTTTTCAAGCTTGTTAAAAACTGAAACATGTTTGAGAGCATAGTTCTTTTTCTTTGTCAAGCTCGTTAAAAATGAAACAAACGTTTTGAGCATCGTTTTTTTTCTGTGTCAGGCTCGTTAAAAAATGAAACAGGCTTGTGAGCATAGTTCTTTTTATGTGTCAAGATCGTTAAAAAATGAAACGAATGTCCTCAAGCATAGTTATTTTTTGTTTCAAGCTTGCGTAAAAATGAAACAAGTCCCCACAAGCATAGTTATTTTATGTTTCAAGCTTGTGTAAAAATGAAACAGGTTACCTTGAGCAATGTTTATTTTTTGGTTTCAAGCTCATTAAAAAATGAAACGGATCCTTCCATTATGTCAAGACTCAGTTTTTTAACCTTCTTTTCACCTGCCTCTATAACTTTATCCTCTTTCTTCATTTGTTTCTGGTGAGCCTTTTCGTGGTAGTAACCATGAATTTAGTTGGATGACGAATAGAGTAGGCAGACGAAACGAAGACAACCTACATTATGTTGAAGTTATTCTACTTGAAAGTTATAGTGGGGGAATTCATTTTGAGCATAGTTTACTTTTGGTTTCAAGCTTGTTATAAAATAAAACCACTCCTCAAGCATAGTTTACCTTTTGGTTTCAAGCTTGCATAAAAATGAAACTATTCCTGAGCATAGTTATTTTTCTGTGTCAAAGCTCATTAAAAAATGAAATAGGTTGTTTTAAGCAATGTTTACCTTCTGGTTTCAAGCTTGCATAAAAATGAAACCATGTTTTAAGAAAATTTTAACTTTTGGTTTCAATATTCCATAAAAATGAAACCATACTTTGAGCATAGTTTATTTTCTGTTACAATCTCGTTAAAAAATGTAGCAGATACCCTGAGCATTCTTTCAACTGATATTCGAGCTCGTTAAAAATAGTAAGATGGTTTTGAGCTTGCTTTTCATTTTTCGTGATCTGGTTAAAATATGAAAAGTGAGTTGAGCTTACTTTATCGCTTTTTCATGCTCTAGATTCAAACATGAAAAAAAAATTGAGTGGATTTTATACCTTCGGCGTGCTCATTAAAAACTCAGTGAAGATGTATCGAGTATAATTTTACTGTTTTTCAAACTCATTAAAACTGGATTATGAAAAAAGGAACTCTAATGGAGTCCTCTTTAATCTCTTTTTGAACTTTTGAAATGTGAAAAGATTTCCGAGTGAACTTGTCTTCTTCGAGCTCATAGAAGGACCTGAAGAGTTGTGTTCCTGGTGATAGTTTACCCCTTGTTCGGACCACAGGGAACTATTTACGAAAAAGGTACATTCCATCTAATCATGATTGAAAGAGTTATGTTGGGTATTATTTCGGGCCCTAGGGACTAAATCATACGAAAAAGGACCCTTTCGGAGTCTTCTTTAGTTTGTTCAGACTCTGTAAACATGAACTACAATGAGTTTTATTTCATTGGACTCGTTAAATCAAACATTGAAGGACCCTCTTTTTGGAACAAACCCATCCTTTCTCAAGATTGTAAAACATATGAGATTGGACTCGTCCAAATGACGTGCTATATCAAGTGTTTATTTCCCTCTTTGAACTCATAAAAATGAAAAGAGGCACTCATCAATCATGATGGGAAAATTAAGGGAAGGGAATCAACTCATTTTGCAAATAAAATGGCAGTTTGTAGTCACCTTTGAACATGGCACTTGTCTACATTTCATTTAGTCAATTGGGTAATCAGCTTGTCTCCGAGTCGATCCACTTTCATGAGCCATGTCACTCCTTTGAGTATTTCAAAGAATGCGTTCTCTATTGTCATATTGTGCTTCACCTCATCCAGTAAATGCTACCAATTTTGTGTCACCTGATGTTCAAAGGGAAGTTGCATATGAAAATCCAACATCGCTTCTGCCCTTAAGTCAGGGAGCGTTACCTTGTTTAGTAATGCCTATAGTCTCTTGATAGTAGGTGGTGCCACTTCCTTCTCCTCTTGTTCAAGGTGTTGTTATGACCTATCACTAATCTATCATAGTGGAGAATGTTATAATAATCAACCCATATTTAGCTACCTTAGACATTAATTATCTCCATTTTTGTCTTATTTTCCTAGTTTCCATATTCCACCTTATGAAAGTTGTCCTCCACATGTCCAAAGTGGTCAAACTTGCTAAAACTGAGTCATGGAGCGCTTGGAAAACCTCTTGGAATCAATTCTACTTTATTCCTAGCCATCCTAGTGCATGTCTTCTCTTTCTGCTTTACTGCCTGCTTTTGCTGAGTTTTAAGGCAATTGGGAATGTTTGACTAGGTGAAGTTAACTTGGTTTTTGTCCCCATCATCCTCCACTCTTTTATCCTAATAAAAGCATGTATGATTTGTACTTCCATCACCTATTATCTTCTAATTGATTTTTCCAATTCGTGAGCTCCTAGACAGATTTGGAAATCGCTTTATGCACCTATGGGGGATTTGCTTAGATTTAGTAAGCCTGCTTTTGACCAATTCGAATGGCATCCCAATGCATTCGAATATATCATGTAATTATTTATTGTGGTAGCCTATGACTTCACAAGGTTTTCTATTGTACACTTATTCAATATAGATTAGTGTTCCGCTCCATATTTAGTCTCCTTTGTGTGTAATTTGCTTGTGTAATTGGCAATTTTTGTGAGTGTAATTGTTCTAACACCTGGGTTAAATTTCCACATGGTATGAGAGCCTTTGTATATCGATTTATCTCCTTCAAATTTTTTATTGCAGGTTCGACATCATTGACTGGGATCATTCTGCTGACTAAAGGGACAATTTCTGAGCTATGGATCAATCTCAAAAGATCATCTTGACTCCATTTAATTTATTTGAATGGAAAGCAGAGATGGAGATACTATTGAGAGAAAAAGGCCTCTATAGAGTGACTATGGCAATAGAAGTAGAGCCCAATGCAGCTGCAGAGAAAATCAAATGGCACAACAGGAGGGATGAGGCCTATGGTCTCCTGTGTCTGAACATATCCAGAGACCTCCTTTTCCATCTTGATGGATTGACATCACCAAATGAAGTATGGGAGAATATTGTTGAGCTCTTTGGTAAGACAGATGAGATGAGAGTACATCAAATCGAAAATGAATTGATCTCCTTGAGTCCCAACAACTTCGAATCCCTGGAACTCTACTTTTCCAAGTTCAAAGCCCTTGTTTTGTAGCTAAAACAGTGTGGAATCAAAAAGAAGGAGGAGAAACTAGTTTTGGCCATACTCTTGAAGCTTGGCCCTGACTATTCATTTTCTTTTTTTACCTTCCATGCCACCAAGTTGACAGCTTGAGCCTGGAAAATGCCTAGCCTTGCATATTTCATGGAATCTCTCACACAAGAACAAGATAAATTGGTGATAATGGGCACCATCAAACCTTCCAAAGACTAAGATCTGGTTGCTGGAGATTCGAGGGTGGATTCAAAAAGAAAGAAGAAAGCTAATAAGCCACTTGAGAAAAAGAGAGATAAGAACAAGTCTTCAGAGGAGCCCCAAGGTTCCAATAAGAACCCCCAGAAGAAGAAGAACAAAGGAGAAATAAGAAAGTGTGCATACTCCAGTAAGGGCAATCATCCTGAAAGCTCCTACATGAAGAAGCAAATTGACATGCTGACCAAACTCCTGGAGAAGAATGGCATCTCCCTTCCTGATAGCTCAAAGAAGAGGGAAGGAGGATCAAATTCAGAAGACAGAGAGAGAGTTCATGCATTGGTTGCTGGCACATCAAGCTCACCTAGTTTCATCATTGATTCTGGATCTTCAAGACATATGGTTTTGACCAAGGATGCATTCACCTCACTTGACATGTCAAAAGGTCCACCAATAGTACTAGGAGATGACTCTCACACTGAAATTTTGGGCAAAGGGAGGATTGATCTTGACCATGGTAAGTTCAACAATGTATTATATGTTCCAGGTCTTGCCTCTAACCTCTTATCAGTGTATCAGATGACCCACACAGGGTCTCTAAATAAGGTCATATTCTCCCCTGATGAAGTTGAGATCACAGAGATCTCAAGTGGTAAATTCATTGCAAAAGGAGTTGCAAATCACACTTCGAAGGTATACATGTTCTCACATTTCCTACCCTACTCAAACCCATATGCTCTTCTGATTCATGCTAATGAGGCAAGCAAGCTTTGGCATGAAATATTTGGCCATATTAAATATACTATATCTTTCTGATCTTAGTGAAAAATAAATGCTCATAGGGTTACCAAATATTAAGTTTTCCAAAGGATTCTGTCAAGGTTGCATCTTAGGAAAACACCCAGAGCATAAATTTGAGAAAGCTAGTCATGAGAGAACCTCTGCACCTCTTGAGTTGATCCACAGTGATGTTGCTGGCCCATTTCCTCATATGTCAATGATTCAGGCCAAATATGCATTGACATTAATAGATGACTTTTCCAGGTACTGCTGGGTTTACTTCCTGAAACAAAAGTCTGGAGTTTTTTGCCTCTTCAAAGTCTTTAAGGCTTTGGTTGAAAACCAGTCTAGGAGGAAACTCAAGGTCCTCAGATATGAAAATGGTCGTGATTATTTCAAGTCTAAGTTCATCAAATATTTTGTAGATGCAGGTATTCAGATGCAACATTCTATCCCTTACACACCACAACAAAATGGTGTTACTGAGAGGAAGAACAGATCACTGAAAGAGATGGCAACGTGCATGATGGAGGCTAAGACTTTGCCACCAAAGTTTTGGGCTGAAGCTATAAAATGTGCAGCATATATTTAGAATAGGGTTCCTCATAAACATCTTGATGATATGAATCCTTTATAAGCATGGAGTGGGCGCAAGCTAGATGTGACCTATTTCAGGAGTTTTGGCTCAAGGGCTTGGGCTAGAATTCCAACAGAAAAGAGGAAGGCTTTGCAGCCCCAAAGCCAAGAGTGTCTATTTTTTGGGTACTATAAATATTCAAAAGGGTACAATCTGATCACTTTTAGCACAAACAAATCCTTCATTGAAAGGAGTGTTCAGTTCCAAGAAGAGCCTTTATCAGCAGTTGAAGTTGGAGAGTCTTCTTCACCACCAGAACCACTGAATGTAAGTGAAGAGATAAATGAGTTTGCTGATTATGATATGTCTGATAATTATGATTTAATTGAATATCCTAATAGTCTTACAATACCAAAATGGGCAGAAAATACCATTCATACAGCTGGAGAACTAGTTGGAAATCCTAGTGATCCTAGGAGGACTAGATCTCAGTTTGAGAGTGCCCTGTGTATGAAAGACCCTGTGTTTGTAGAGAAATTCTATATGATGGTTGAATTATACCCACAAACATATTAATATGTATCACATTATCCAATATGGAAAATATCCATGAAATAAGAGTTCATCTCACTCCATAAGAACAACACTTGGGAGCTGGTTGATCTTCCCCCGGGGAGGAAGCTAGTTCAATGTAAGTGGGTTTTCAAAACCAAGTTTGCTGCTGATGGTTCACCTTTGAAATATAATTCAATATTGGTATCCAAGGGCTACTCATAGGTACATGGCATAGACTACAATGAGACCTTTGCACCATTGGCAAAGATGGACTCCATCAGGCTAGCCTTAGCCATTGCAGCTTCGAAGCAATGGGAGGTGCATCACATGGATGTGAAGTATGCTTTCCTAAATGGATATATTAATGAATATATTTACATGCATCAGCTTCAAGTATTTTTTACTAATCCATCTCGTGTCTGCGGGCTAAAGAAATCATTGTATGGGCTTAAGCAAGCCCCCAGGGCTTGGTATGCCAAGATTGATGGCTTTTTGCTGTCATTGAGTTTTGTTCGATGCAAGTCTGATCCTAATGTTTATTTGAATATGATTCATGGTTTTTTGATGATTATTGTCTTGTATGTGGATGACCTTCTCATTACAGGAAGCTCAAATGATTGCCTCCTTGAAGGATGCAATGAACCATGCATTTTCTATGACTGATTTGGGCTTATTGAGGCAATTCTTGGGTCTCGAGATTGCTCAAACCAAAAAAGGAATAAAATTACATCAGTCCAAGTATGCTTTGGATTTTCTGAACAAGTTCAACATGAAATATTGCAATATAAGCAAGACTCCCTTCCTTTCAGGAGTTAAGCTTGAAGAAGTAGGTTCTTCTCCTATGGTAAATAATACAATGTATCGGAAACTGATTGGGTGTTTGTTGTACCTTACACATACTCGACCTAATATTTCTTATGCAATAAGTGTGGCTTCAAGATACATGGATCATCCTTATGAGATCCATTGGAGAGCAGCCAAAAGGATCCTTAACTTTGTTGAGGGAACAAGGACTCGTGGGATCTTCTACAAAGCTAAATCTGATCTTGATTTGATTGGGTTTACTGACAATGATTGGGTAGATGAAAAAAAAGATCAAAATTCAACATCAGGATATGTGTTCATGCTTTCTAAAGGACCAATCAGCTGGTCAAGCAAGAAACAGAGTGCCATTGCACTCTCATCTATGGAAGCAGAGTACAGAGGAGTTGTAAATGTAGCAACTCAATGTTTATGGTTGCAGGGGTTACTTGGTGAGTGTGGCTTTGAATCAGAATACTAAACTACTATCTATTGTGATAATAAGAGTACCATTCGAATCTAAAATGATCCAGTTCAGAGACATAGAACCAAACACATTGAGATCCATATGCACTACATCAGACAGCTTGTGCATGATGGCACCATTCACCTACTCTTCTGTTAATCTTCAGAACAAGTAGCAGATATCTTCACCAAAATTTTTTGTGAGAATAAATTCATCAATCTCAAATCATTGCTGGGGATTGTTGATCATGCTATGAAGCATGAGTGATGACAAGATTTTCAAATTTTGTTTTACTGTCCATGTTTAAGGGAGGATTTTTCCCACTGGGTTTTTGCCTCTTTCCTTGGTTAAATGGACATGTAGTATGTAAAGGGTGACTAAGCCTTGTTGCTATGCCCTATTATTTTCTAATATTTTACACATAAGTTAGGATTAAGGGGGGGTGTTAGAATAATCAACCCATAGTTAGCTACCTTAGACATTAATTATCTCCATTTCTATCTTATTTGCCTAGTTTCCATATTCCACCTTATGCAAGTTGTCCTCCACATGTCCAAAGTGGTCAAAATTTCTAAAATTGAGTCATTGAGCACTTGGGAAACCTCTTGGAATCAATTTTGCTTTATTCCTAGCCTTCTTAGCGCATGTCTACTTTTTCTGCTTTATTGCCTGCTTTTGCTGAGTTTTAAGGAAATTGGGAAAGTTTGACTAAGTGAAGTTAACTTGTTTTTCGTCCCCATAATCCTCCACTCTTTTCTCCTAATAAAAGCATGTATGAGTTATCCTTCCATCACCTATTAGATTTCCTAATTTATTTTGCCAATTAGTGAGCTCCTAGACAAATTTGGAAACTACTTTATGCACCTATGGGGGATTTGCTTAGATTTAGTAAGCCTGCTTTTGACTAATTCGAATGGCATCCCAATTCATTCAAATAACTCATATAATTATTTATTGTGGTATCCTATGACTTCACAAGGTTGGATATTGTACACTTATTCAATACAGATTAGTGTTCTGCTCCATATTCAGTCTCTTTGTGTGTAATTTGCATGTATAATTGGCAATTTTTGTGAGTGTAATTGTTCTAACACATGGGTTCAGTTTCCACAAAGAAGAATCAGTGCCCTTGGTAAAAAGTGAAAAAGAGAGGTTTCCATGAAGCTTCTCTAAGGAAGACTTCATGGCACCCTTATCCTTACACTTAAGGACCACTTGGGCTCAAGATTCATCCTTTTGGGATCTCCTATCCACCTCACCCACCATTTAATCAACCATCCCTATACTCCCAAGGCCTATAAAATTAGGATCATACCACATGGTTGAGAGAGAGAAAAGTTATGTTGTTGCATTGATATTCTGGCCAAATCAGTAGGGTAAGCATAGAAGGAGCAACTTGGAGCTTTTGGGGACAAGGAATTGGCATGTGAAGGAGAATCATGTATTTTATTGTTGGATTCCTTAGTCACTGACATAGAATATTGGATTATATTCTGGTGCTTTTTTATCTTGTTTTTTTCTTTCATGTGATTGTACAGGTATGACCGTGAAGAGCCATCACCATAGGAAACAACTACATCACTCCATCAAAGAGACTCATTCTAGATATCCACAACTTTTAGGGGAAGTATTCCAACTCTGTTGTAACTCATTTTTTCTAGATCTAAACCATTTAGACTAGAGGAACAACTCTTGTTCGCAAGAGGTGCATTTTTCGCAGCAACAAATCCGGTGACGTCCAAGATCCTTTAGATTTCAATCTACTCCTTGGACGTGGTTATGTTTATGCCATGAAATTTGTAGTGTCCACACTCTTTAGAGTGATGCATTTTCCCCATGATGGGAATATTGTGACCATTGATCATCTTTCCTTTGTTACACTCGACCATCACATCATTCCTAGTAATCAGAGTTTCATGAATGTTCTGCATGTTCTTGTGATTCCTTCCCCTTCTTCTAGTTAGCTTCTTCCCATCATAGGTAAAATGGGGGGCATGGCTCCAGCCTCTAGACATAATAATGGAGTTAAGTCGCTATCTTTTTATGTAAGGGGGAAACCTAATAACAACTGCATTTCAGGTTGGTTAAGAGTAGGTTTACGAGCATGGTTCCTATTATGTGTCAATCTCATCAAAAAATGAAACAGATGTCTGAGAGCATAGTTATTTTTTTGTGTCAAGCACATTAAAAAATGAAACAGATGTCTTAGAGCATAGTTCTTTTTCTGTGTCAAACTCATTAAAAAATTAAAGAAATGTCTGAGAGCATAGTTCTTTTTCTATGTCAAGCTCATTAAAAACTGAAAGAGGTTTGAGAGCATAGTTCTTTTTCTGTGTCAAGCTCATTAAAAAATGAAACATACGTTGTGAGCATAGTTATTTTTCTATCTCAAGCTCATTAATAAATGAAATAGGATTCTGAGCATAGTTCTTTTTCTGTGTCAAGCTCATTAAAAAATGAAATGGATGTCCTCAAGCATAGTTATTTTCTATTTCAAGCTTGTGGAAAAATGAAATAGGTCCCCACAAGCATAGTTATTTTATGTTTCAAGATTGAGTAAAAATGAAATAGGTTACCTTGAGCAATGTTTCTTTTCCATTTCAAGCTCATTAAAAAATAAAACGAACCTTGAGGACAGTTTCATTTTTTGTGTCAAGCTTTTTAAAAAATGAAATAGATCCTTCCATTGTGTCAAGACTCAGTTTTTGAACCTTCTTTTCACCTATTTGTATAACGTGATCCTCTTTCTTCATCCGTTTCTGGTGAACCTTTTCCTGGTAGTAACCATGAATTTAGTTGGATGACTAATAGAGTAGGCAGACGAAACGAAGCCAACCTACATTATGTTGGATTTATTCTACTTGACACTTATACTGAGGGAAACTACCAACCATTGAACATCATGTTGGGAAATACCCTTCAATATGAGTCATTTTGAGCATAGTTTACTTTTGGTTTCAATCTCATTAAAAAATAAAACCACTCCTCAAGCATAGTTTACCTTTTGGTTTCAAGCTTGCATAAAAATGAAACCATTCCTGAGCATAGTTTTTTTTCTATGAGAAGCTCGTTAAAAAATGAAATAGGTTCTTTCAAGCAAAGCTTACCTTTTGGTTTCAAGCTTGCATAAAAATGAAACCATGTTTTAAAAAAATTTACATTTTGGTTTCAAGCTTGCATAAAAATGAAACCATTCTTTGAGAATAGTTTATTCTCTGTTACAATCTCGTTAAAAAATGTAGCGGATACCCTGAACATTCTTTCAACTGATCTTCGAGCTCATTAAAAAGAGTAAGATGGTTTTGAGCTTACTTTTCATTTTTCGTGCTCTGGTTAAAACATGAAAAATGGTTTGATCTTACTTTATCACTTTTCATGATCTTGATTGAAACATGAAAAGGGTTTCGAGTGCCTTTTATACCTTCGACGTGCTCGTTAAAAACTCAGTGAAGAGGTATCAAGTATACTTTTACTGTTTTTCAAACTCGTTAAAATTGGATTATGAAAAAAGGAACCCTAATGGAGTCCTCTTTAAGCTCTTTTCAGACTCTTAAAATGTGAAAATATTGTCGAGTGAACTTGTCTTCTTCACGTTTGTAAAAGGACTTGAAGAGTCATCTTCCTGGTGATAGTTTACCCCTTTTTCGAACCACGGGGCACTATTTACGAAAAAGGTACAATGCAGCCAATCATGATCGAAAGAGTTATTTTGAGTATTATTTTATACTTTTTCGGGCCCTAGGGACTAAATCATACGAAAAAGGACATTTTCGGAGTCTTCTTTAGTTTGTTCAGACTCTCTAAACATGAACTACACTGAGTTTTCTTTCATTGGACTCATTAAATTAAACATTGTAGGACCGTGTTTTAGGAATGAACCCATCCTTTCTCAGGTTCGTAAAACATATGAGATTGGACTCATCTGAAGGATGTGATAGATCGCGTGTTTGTTACCCTCTTTGAACTCATAAAATGAAAAGAGGAACTCATCAATCATGGTGGAGAAATTAAGGGAAGGGAATCAATTCATTTTGCAAATAAAATTGTAGTTTGTAGTCACCTTTGAACATGGCACTTGTCTTCATTTCATTCAGTCAATTGGGTAATTAGCTTCTCTCCAAGTCGATCCACTTTCATGAGTCATGTCACTCCTTTGATTCTTTTAAAGAATGCATTGTCCATTGTCGTATTGTGCTCCACTTCATCCAGTCAAACCTACCAAGTTTTTGTCATGTCGCCTGATGTTCAAAGAGAAGTTGAAAGTTTACCTTTGCAATGAAAATAATATTTTGTGTCGGTACCTTTTGAGTCAGTCCTATGGTTACATAATCTACAAAATTCCATAACTTTGTTTTGAGTTTCATGTCGTTGATGTGGGATTCATCATGGAACTCCTTCGATGAAACTATTCTTGTTGACATTAGCTCATCATCTAGAGAATAGTCTTAAAAAAAAAATTAGTACCTTGAGATCGGTATGCTAATGACAGATTTTCTCTCTCTCGACATAACTTCACATCATTGACCTTTGATCGATAGATTCGATTGAGTGTTCAACGCCAGATCATATATTCACACTCAGGATATTGTACTAGGGTACCTTGAGAATCATTGACATCAATGGTGATCTCCCTCGCACTTCTTAATGGTTCACATCATTGACCGGTAATCAAGTGGTTTCTACCATGTTTGACTTCAAATAATTGTAATCACATGGATATAATTGTACTTTGTGGATGAGACAAATGTCTTGGGTATCTACTAAAAGTGTTAGAATAATAAACCCATAGTTACCTACCTTATACATTAATTTAATTATTTTTGTCTTATTACTTGGTTTCCTAGATTCCATTCTATGCTAGTTTCCTTCTACAGGTCCTAGAAGTCAACACATGCTAAAATTGAGTCATTGAGAACTTGGGAAACATATTGGAAACCCAATTTAGCATGTCTACTTTATTCCAAATCCTCCAAAGTGCATATCTGCTTTTTCTGAAAAGTTGCCTTGTTTTATTCTGATTTAAGGCAAAAGGAAAAGCTAGACTAGGTGTAGTTGACTTGTTTTTTTCCCACATAATCCTCCCTCCTTTTCTCCAAATAAAAACATGTATGAGTTTTATTTCCATCCATATTTATCTTTCCCACTTGAATAATCAAACTCGTGAGAATCTTCATAGATTTGGAAACTGCTTTATCCACCTATGGGGGATTTGACTAGATTTAGTAAGCCTACTTTTTTACTATTTCGAATGGCATATTTATGCATTCAGTTCTCTCATGTAATGATATATCATAGCAACCTATTACTTCACAAGGTTTCATATTCTACACTTACTCAATACAGAGTAGTGTTATGCTCCATTTTCAGTCTCCTTTGGTGTTAATTTTGCATGTTCGATTAGCAATTTTGTGAGTGTAATTGTTCTATCTCTTGGGTTCAATTTACAAATGGTATCAGATCCTTTTTAGATCGATTTATATCCTTCCAAATTTTTATTTCAGGTTCGACATCTTGACCGGGAGCACATTCTGCTGACTGAAGGGCACAGTTTCTGAGCTATGGACCAATCTCAGGAGATCATCTTGACTCCATTCAATTTATTTGAGTGGAAAGATGAGATGGAGATATTGTTGAGAGTGAAAGGTCTCTATAGGGTGACTATGGAAACTGAGGCAGAGCCCAATGTAGCTGCAGAGAAAATTAAATGGCACAACAGGAGGGATGAGGCCTATGGTATTTTCTGTCTAAGCATTTCAAGAGAGCTCCTCTTCCATATTAATGGATTGAAATCACCTAATAAAGTGTTGGAGAATCTAGAATATATTTTTGGAAAGATATATGATATGAGAGGACATCAAATCAAGAATGATCTGATCTCCTTGAGTCCCAGTAGCTTCAAATCATTGCAACTCTACTTTTCCAAGGTTAAGGCCCTTGTTTTGCAGTTGAAATAGTGTGGGATCAAAAAGAAGGAAGAGCAAATAGTTTTGGCCATACTCTCTAATCTTGGTCCTGACTATTCATTGTTTGTTTCGACCTTCCATGCCACCAAGTTGATAGCTCGAGCCTGGAAGATGCCTAATCTTGCAGAGTTCATGGAATCCCTCACATAGGAGCAAGATAAGTTGGTGATGATGTGCACCATCAAACCTTCCAAAGACCAAGATTTGGTTGCTAGAGATTCAAGATTGGATTCAAAAAGAAAAAAAAAAGCTAAAAATCCACCTGAGCAAAAGAGAGACAAGAAAAAGTCTCAACAGGAGCCCCAAGGTTCCAACAAGAACTCCTAGAAGAATAAGAACAAAGGAGAAATGAGCAAGTGCACATACTGTAGTAAGGGCTATCATCCTGAGAGATCTTGTATGAAGAAGCAAATTGACATGTTGACCCAACTCCTAGAGAATAATAACATCTCCCTTCCTGATTGCTCAAAGAAGAGGTAAGGAGGATCAAATTCATAGGAAAGAGAGAGAGTACATTCCTTAGTTGCTGGCACATCAAGCTCACCTAGCTTCATCATAGACTCTAGAGCTTCTAGACATATGGTTTCAAAAAAAGAGACATTCTCCTCTCTTGACATGTCGAAAGGTCCACCAATATTTTTGGGAGATGACTCTCTCACCGACAGTTTAGGGAAGGGAAGGATTGATCTTGACCATTGTAAGTTCAATAATGTGTTGTATGTTCCAGGTCTTTCCTTTAATCTCTTGTCAGTGTATCAGATGACTTATACTGGGTCTCCAAACAAGGTCATCTTCTCCCCTGATGATGTTGAAATCACTGACATTTCGAATGGTAAAGTCATAGAAAAAGGTGTTATAGATCACACTTCGAAGCTGTACAAGTTTTCCCATTTTCTACCCTACTCAAACCCCTCTGCTCTTCTGATTCATGCTAATGAAGCAAGCAAGCTTTAGCATGAAATATTTGGCCATCTTAACTACAAGTATCTTTTGATTTGAGTTAAAAATATATGTTCATAGGGTTACCAAAGATCAAGTTTTCTAAGGGATTCTGTCAAGGTATCCTAGGAAAACACCCAGAGCACAAGTATGAGAAAGCTAGTCATGAGAGAACCTCTACACCTCTTGAGCTGATCCACAGTGAAATTTCTAGTCCATTCCCTCATATGTCCATGATTCAAGCCAAATATGCACTGATATTCATAGATGACTTTTCTAGGTATTGTTGGGTTCACTTCCTAAATCATAAGTCTGAAGTTTTTGACCTCTTCAAAGTCTTTGGAGCCTTGGTTGAAAACTAGTCTGTGAGGAAACCCAAGATCCTCAGATCTAACAATGGTGGTGAGTATGTCAAGTTTGAGTTCATTCATTATTGTAAATATCCATGTATTCAGATGCAGCATTTAATCCCTTACACACCATAGCAAAATGTTGTTGCTAAGAGAAAGAACAGATCACTGAAGGAGATGGTAACCTGCATGATGGAGGCTAAGACTTTGCCACCAAAGTTTTGGGCCGAGGCTATAAACTGTGCATCCTACATATATAATAGGGTGCCTCATAAGCAACTTGATGCTATGACTCCTTTCGAATCTTGGAGTGGGCACAAGCCAGATCTGACCCATTTCAGGATTTTTGGCTCAAAGGCTTGGGCTAGAATTCCAACTGAAAAGAGGAAGGCTTTGTAGCCCCAAAGCCAAGAGTGCCTATTTTTTTCATGTTATAAAGATTCAAAAGGGTACAAACTAATAAAATTTATCACTAAAAAATCCTTCATTGAAAGAAGTGTTCAGTTCCAAGTAGATCCTTTAGTAGCAGTTGAAGTTGGAGAGTCTTCTTCACCACCAGATCCATTGATTGTAAGTGAAGAGACTAATGATTTTATTGATTCTGATATGTATGATAATTATGATTTTATTTCAGATCCTAACAGTCCTACAAGACCAAAATGGGTAGCAAAGACCATTCATGTAGCTAGGGAACTAGCTGGAAATCCTAGTAACACTAGGAGGACTAGATCTCAATTTGAGAGTGCGCTTTGTGTGAAATATCCTCTATTTGTTGAGAAGTGCTATCTGATGGTTGAATAATATCCACAAACATATGAAGATGTAGCACATGATCCAATATGGAAAACAGCCATGAAAGAAGAATTCAGCTCACTCCAGAAGAACAACACTTGGAAACTGGTTGATCTTCCCCCGGGGAGGAAGCTAGTTCAATGTAAGTGGGTTTTCAAGACTAAGTTTGCTTCTAATAATTCATATTTGAAATATAATTCAATATTGGTAGCCAAGGGATACTCACAAGTACATGGTATTGAATACAATGAAACCTTTGCATCAGTGGCAAATATGGACTCCGTAAGGCTAGCTCTAGCCATTGAAGCTTCGAAGCAGTGGGAGGTACATCACATGGATGTGAAGTGTGCTTTTCTAAATGGAGATCTCACTGAAGGGATTTACATGAAACAACCTAAAGGGTTTTTTTATAATCCATATTTAGTTTGCAGGTTAAAGAAATCATTGTATGGGCTCAAGCAAGCCCCTAAGGCTTGTTATGCCAAGATTGATGGCTTTTTGCTATCACTGAGTTTTGTTTGATGAAAGTTTGATACTAATGTCTATATGAAGCTTATTCATGGTTCTTTGATGATTAATATCTTGTATGTGGATGACCTTCTGATTACA
>LPNX011193996.1:69410-137884 GCA_001517045.1 Pseudotsuga menziesii | reverse complement strand
AATGACTATAAATAGACTGGATGGACTCCCGATTTATACATGACTCCCGATTTAGACATATGACCAAATTTGGACAAGGGAGGATTAATAATCCTAACAACAGGAAGTTCAAAGAAAGAGATTTCCTCCTTGAAGGATGCAATGAACCATGCATTTTCTATTACAGATTTGGGATTGTTGAGCCAATTCTTGGGTCTTGAAATTGCTCAATCCTAACATGGAATCAAAGTACATCATTCCAAGTATAATTTGGATTTGTTGAACAAGTTCAACATGAAATATTGCAATCTAAGCAAGACTCCCTTCCTTTCAGGAGTTAAGCTTGAAGAAGCAGGTTCTTCTCCTATGGTAAATAATACACTGTATAGGCAAATTATTGGGTGTTTGCTTTATCTTACACACACTTGAACTAATCTATATTATTCAGTTAGTGTGGCTTTGAGATACATGGATCAGTCTCATGAGATCCACTGGAGAGCATCCAAAAGGATCCTAAACTTTGTTCAAGGAACAAGAACTCATGGGATCTTATACAAAGCAAAATCTGATCTTGATTTGATTGGGTTTACTAACAGTGATTGGGTAGGTGACAACACAGACCGAAAGTCTACATCAAGATATGTGTTCATGCTTGCAGAAGGACCAATCAGCTGGTCAAGCAAGAAGCAGAGTGCCATAGCACTCTCATCTATAGAAGCAAAGTATAGAGGAGTTGTAAATGCAACAACTCAATGTTTGTGGTTGCAGGGGATACTTGGAGAATGTGCTTTTGAATCATATTTTTCAACTATTATCTACTGTGATAATCAGAGCACCATTTGAATATGCAATGATCCATTTCAGAGACAGCGAACCAAGCACATTGAGATCCATATGCACTACATCAGACAGCTTGTGCATTATGGCACCATTGATCTACTCTTCTGTGCATCTTTAGAATAAGTAGCAGATATTTTCACCAAAGTTTTTTGTGAGAAGACCTTCAGCAATATCAAATCACTGCTGGGGATTGTTGATCATGCTATGAAGCATGATTGATGACAAGATTTCCAAAAAAAAAAATTTCTCGTTCATGTTTAAGAAAGGATTTTCCCACTGGGTTTTTGCCTCTTTCTTTGGTTGTATGGACAAGCAGTATGTAAAGGGTGACTAAGCCTTGTTTATAGGCCCTATAGTTTTCTAATTTACTCATAAAGTCAGGCTTAAGCGTGGGTGTTAGAATAATCAACCCATAGTTACCTACCTTAGACATTAATTTAAATTATTTTTTTCTTATTACCTAGTTTCCTAGATTCCATTCTATCCTAGTTTCCTTCTACAAGTCCTAGAAGTCAACACATGCTAAAACTTATTCATGGAGCGCTTGGAAAATGTTATACCAAAATCCTGTCCCCATAATGTGATAAGACATTTGAAATACCTACTTGCCCTGAATCCCAGCTTCTGGAGTGGAAACCCATACTAAATGTCAATCTTTCATACAAATTCCCAACACCGTGCTTGCCCCTTTATCCAGAAGCGGTACGCTTGTTCGCACTGCCCATCCCCTATTGCCCACGAGTGGTGCCACCACTTATGGCTCTTAGTCCATAAGCGGTTATTACTAGAACCACTCTGTCATTGAAGGAGAAATGCGGTACTCTGGGTAAAAAGGGAAAAAGAGAAGCTTCTTGAGGCTTCTAGATGATAAGCCTCGAGATATCCCTTATCCCTATTGTTGTGGGTTAGTTGAGCTTGAGATCCCTCTTCCTAGGATCTTAGAGGCCACCTCACCCATTTATCTCTCAACCATGCCTATCCATCTAGCCTTATAAATACAAGCTTATGGCCATGGTTGATGGGGAGAACTCTTAAGGTATTGTTATGTTGTTGGATTGATCACTTGGTCCATACCATTGGAGAGCATAAAGAGAGCTAGAGTTGGAGCTTATGGGGATGAGAATTTTTGGTTTCAGGGAGATGCATGTCAACACTAAGGCTTGGTTGTAAAATTCTTCATATTTATTTAATGCAACTTGATTTTTGTCCCACATATCTTGTTGATGTTTGATTTCACATGTATGTTGTTAGATTCCTTAGTCACCAACATAGATTAGTAGATTATATTCTGGTTGCTTTGATTTGTTTCGTGTTGAGTTGATTACAGGTACACAGGGTGACTATCAAAGCATTGCATTCTAGGTATCTATGGTGTCTAGGGAGAGTCTTCAACCTTTGTCCTCTATTTGTTCTGGATCTGAACCATTCAGACCAGTGGAACACCTTGCTGTCCACAGGAGGTGAAATATTCCAACTAACAAATCTGGTGACTCCGTTGGGGAATAGAGTTGTGTATTAGTTGTTCTGATATTTCTCATTCTGCAACTCTTATCCGAATCCAGGCTCCTGCTTCAACTCTCTTTAGTTAGATCTACTTTCTAACTTACTCCGTTTGGGTTTGAAACCTCCAGATCTGTTTAGATCTGAGTCATTTCGGTCTTTTATGCTCTGTTTCCATAATTAATTCAACAGTATTTGCCCTGATATAGTATGTTTCTGACTTGATCCATCATTCTTCTTGTGTTTTGGTCATCTACAGGGAACCGCACCTATATTGTGTATGAGAAGTGGTGCCACCGCCTAAACAAAGTGGGCAGTACGTGGTGCCACCGTGTGTAACCTGTTGGCAAGAAGTGGTGCTGTGTTGGAAAGGCTCTGTCAACACTTGAGAAGCACAGTGCCAGGTAGGCATCATTCCAAAGCCTTTTTTCCTCATTTTTCTTTGCAAAAATTTGGATTTTGTTGCTTTCAGTTTTGCTTATCAGACTTGTGTTACTGAATCTGATGCTTGTGGTTTGAGATTTTATGGTTTAAGATTGATTTGAGGGGAATTTCAAAAGTTTGATTAGGTCTTTTGATTTTTCATCCGCTTCTATGCTTGTTGGTTGTGTTTACGAAAGGATTTCTTATTTTCTGAAAAGCTTAGGGTGTTATTAAAATCTCTTTTTGTTTCTGCTACTTAGACTAAAAGAAGAAAACTAGATTAGCTTCTAGGTTTCATTTCTTACTTGCATAGTAAACTTATTTTTCCTTCCTTTAAAAAAGAAATTTTTTGACTGAGTTTAGGATATAATCATTGAGCGTTGGCATTGGTTTTTTGATTGGATTTACAAGCTTTTAGAACCTTTATGATCTTTCGTCGCTCATGCATTTAGAACTATCTCAATCAAAATAAAAAATGGTAGTTTTAAGTTAGATTTGCTTATGTTTTGAGAAAATTGAAAAAAATAGAGTGCATTTGCATATAGGTGTGCTTCTTGTTTTTCTTTTAGGAAAAGAGATTCTTCCCCTTCTTTTTGCATTCAGAAAAGAGAAATCAGTTTGGTAAGTGATTGCTTGTCTTTGATTTGATGTTCATGACTGTTGTGTGGAAGTATTTTTGCTTTTGAAACAAAAGGAAAACACTCTCTTTCCCTCCCGTAAGTAGGCATACTAAACGGTAAAGTGAATATTTTGCACTAGCATACTGCATTGTTTTAATTTTCTGTCAAAACATCATGCATTCACCTAACCGTACAAGTTAAAATTAACGGTAGTTATAGGCTAAAATTTACATAGCAACTTGAGTGATAGGTTAGAGACATGTTCGGGCATCGTTAAGCATAGGAGTTGTCATTATTTGTTAGCATTACATCCCGGGACTCGCGTGGTTCTTCCACGTACCATCGGTATATCGAATGGCCTTTCACGTACACTTGAGGTATATAGAAAGGTACTTCACATACTCGATTGTATATCGGAAGGCCCCGTATGTATAGTTATGCATTAGACAACACTACTACCGATTCGAGCTCCCACGTACCTTGAGTATATCAAGAGACCCCACTAGGGTACCTTATCCATCTGAGAAAAGCCCTTTGGTCGTCTTTTTTGGATCCATACACCAAAAATAACATTCAGGGATATTACTACGCACATACCCTCGAGGTATATCGCAAGTGGTGCCTTCTTGACAATCCTAGTGAGAGACGTGACTTTTGAACTCCTCCTATCATTTTAAGTGTGCTTGTTTTGACCTATGGCTTGTGTAGGGAATTTATTTTTGGTGTGTTTTCTAGATTTTCAGACCCTAGGTTAGTTAGGAACTATACAAACTGGATGATTTAAGACAATCCAGAAGAGTACAGGGCTAGCCACCTGATTTTATTCCTAACTCAGGAGAAAATACTATGGAAGCTATCGACTAAGGAGATGCTACCACCTCCCAAGTGGGAGATAATGTGGTTGCGAAAAGTGGAGTACCATATTCTTCACACTCGCCTCCCTTGGTCCAATAGCCTTCTCGGGGAGATTCCTCGTTCCATTCTCCCATGGAAGGACGTGTTGATGATACTGCTCACTCGGATTTTGGACCCAATGCTCCATTTTGGGACACCCCTGTAGATCATGCCATTGCCTCATTTGGCGCCCAGTTAAACTCTTCTGAAGATGAAGAAGAACATAGGAAATACCGTTCTACCATTCTCCGTTCACAAGAGATTGACAAGAAATTTGATGACCTTTTAGGCCCAACAGTATTACAGTCCACATTTGTTCCTAGGGGATATTGTTCACTTTCCGAATCGATGAGACCCATTGAACCAATTATAGATCGTCCATTGACACCCCGCAACCCAGGTCAAGATACCACCCCTACCACCTTTCATGTCATGTCTATACCTAATATTCCCAGGTCTTCCACACCTGAGATTCAATCTTCAATTCTTGTTTTGTCTACACCTTCTAGTGCTGGGGGGAAACCCCCGACATGACCTACATTATCTAACACTAGAATTGTTCCTAGTCAAGGACAGACCTCTAACATAGAACCATCTATAGTTTATGTCCCTCCCGCCCATACTAATGTGGTTAATCCCCCATCCAATTTAGGTCAACCCTCCGAGGCTCAACCTGTAACCATTCAATCTTCTGGAGGTTATGGTTATCAAATACCTATAGGTAATATTAATCATCCACCTAATACTATAGGAATTCCATACCCTAGTAACACTTTTACGCCATGGGGGCAACCCAACTGGTCTTACATGCCAGCTATGGGAGGGATACCTATACATACTGTGGGAGATGCCAGAGGACCGCCCTCTGGAGGTCCTCCCCCTAGGGGCCCTAATGGTACCAGAGGATCTAGAAAATTTCCTTGTTATGTTCCTGGTGGACTTAGTAGTCCTGGGAGACCTGGTGGCTTTCCACCTTCCGGCCTTAGAGGGTCTGGTGGCCCTCCTCCTAGTGGTTCTGGAGACTCTAGAGGTTTACCTCCTCCTGGTGGATCTGGAGGATCTGGTGGTCCACCTCCTGGTGGTCTTGGTGGTCCTGGTGGTCCTAATGGTCCCAGTGGTCCTGGTGGTCCCGATGGCCTTGGTGGTCCTCCTCCTGGAGGCCCTGGCAGTCCTAGCGGTCATGATCCCAGAAATCAACCCCTTGTGGGCAGATCTTTCGATAGTTCTTTGTCGCAAAAACCTATTTATCAATCCACTTATGGTCCTACTAGTAATTATATGCCATATAAATATTACCAATATGTGCATCCCAACCGACAATTACCTTTCCTAGCAACTTTGGACTTACCTGACTTAGTTGATTAATCACCCCATTCGACATAATACCTCATGGCCACCCATTCCGTAAAGTTACCATTGGACATCCTGAATTTCGATGGGAAGCAAGGAGACGATCCGAAGAACCATGTGATGACATTCCATTTGTGGTGTTCCCCAAACTCCCTCTTGGATGATTCCATTCGGTTACGACTCTTTCAGCAAACTTTGACCGGTACAGCTACGAAGTGGTACATTGAACTCCCACAACATTGGTTTGTGGATTTTGGCTCATTGGCAACCGTGTTTCTTACACACTTTCAGCTACCTATTCATTATGAAACAGGCACTGATATTTTAACCTCTCTGCGATAGAACACCTCCACCCACATATCCGATCATATTCATGAGTAGAGAAGGTGGAGAAGGATTATTAAGGCCCCTATTCTAGATCAGTTACTAGTTGATCGGTTCACCAAATCCTTGTTGCCTCCTATTGCTCGACATGTGGCCATGGCTGGTGTTGCTACTGAAGTGCAGGCTATTAGTCAGGCTCAGTACCTAGACTTGGTTTATTCCCAGTCTGGCACTCTTTATGACCTGATTCCTCAAGCTCCTCGCCCCAGCACCAATCTTTCCAAGCCACCAGCAGAAGTACCTGTTGATGGGATTGTTCATTCAATCCAGTCCTCGTCCACAGAGAAACCTACCAAGCAAACCCAAACTACCCCCAATATGCCTTCAACTCATAAGGTTTCTTCCGAGTTCAATTCTATTCAAAGTACTCAAACCTCGGGTAATAAAAATAAAGGTAAAAATAGAAATAAAAAACCTAGAAACCAGCCGGAGACTCCACGACCAACCAATGGTGATAACGACAAAGGGAAACGAAAAGTGAAATATCCCTGTCTTCTTTGTGGTGGTGACCATTTTTCAAAGGAGTGTCCTCGTCTGGACGAAATATCCCAATTTTTGAAGTCCAACCCCGCACCTATAGTACTTACGGATCCTTTTCCCTCTCAACAACAGTTGATAGACCACATGTCTAATCAGGGTAATTCTAGTTCATCAGAGGAAATTTGTATGATGTCCTCAGATACCATCCATCTACAAAATCAAATTCAAAATTATGATAAATCCGTGGATAAAAATGAAGATCATCCATCTTCAGGGAAAGCCCCTTCTACTAGTTCTCCTGAGTCCTTATCTACTGTCCCCTTGTATATCGAGAAGCCTACTATTGACATGATTTTGCACCCACCTAAGAGTACTCTTCAAAAGGTAGTATTTAATCCCAATGCCAAGGCTGCTCAATTTTATAATGTGGTTGAAGATCTCCCTCAGGCACCTTGTGCAATGTCTTCCCTATAAGTGCTCCAAAGTTTCCTTACACAGCACAAAAACCTGTTGATTGCATTAGGAGCTTTAGACCCGGATAACACCAACATGATTCATTTCAATGTTGAGAACTCTAAATCTAGGTTACCACATAAACTTTCTTTTCAATTCATTACGAAAGTGGTTGGAAAGAAATTTTTTTTAACGATCCTAGATGAAGGAGCTTTGACCTCTGTTTTGTCTCTGTCTTGTTGGAAATTCGTTGGCTCTCCCGAGTTTGTAACATCACCTACGACCCTTAAGGCCTTTGACAGACAGGGTTTCTAGCCCCATGGTCTCATATTAGCCCTCGCAGTCGAGCTAGGGGGAAAAACTACCGTCCATCCAAGTAGAAGTGGTAGATTCCCCTTTAGATTACAATCTCCTTGTAGGACAAAATTGGTTCTATGCTATGACTGTTGTTGCTTCAACAGTATTTCGAACCGTCCAATTTCCACATCTGGGGAGAATCGTTACTATTGACCAGCTTGATTTTTGTATGCCATATGTTACTACCTCCACGGCTAATAACATCCCCATGTTAGGCTAGTTCCCTCCTCCTTACCAATCGATTGGGGTAGGCATGTTGAAGGATTCATCCCTTATGGGAGTTTTTCCATCCACTCCTCCTAGCATGGATTCCGCGTCAGTCCATATGATCACCTCATTTGATTGTGAGCATAAGGGAAAACAAGTTGTTGAGTCTACCTCATTAATTACTCACAAAGCTATGTATGACGCCATTCAAACCTCTTCTGATGATCACACTAATGACCTTCATCTAGTGGCTTCGGATCCCTACCATTTATCGTATTGGTTAGAACCTTCTCTTCCCACTCTAGATTATCTCTCTGAGACTTTTCCTTTCGACAAGTCCATTATTGAGATCATGAGCACGGATGAATTCATTTGGGAGGATCACCATCATAGATCCATGTTCCTCCCCAACACCAGTTCAGTTAACCATGATTTTGCATCCTTGTTTCCTACTAATATTGTCAATGTACCCCAAAGTCCTATATTTTTGCAAAATACAGATTTTGAAGGAAACCTTTGCAACATTACTCAAACAAACCCGATTGACATATAAGCCAAGCCTGATGTTATCGATCATGTTCACGTTGGGAAGAACTTCTCCGTAGATGAATCTGAAGCCTATAAGGAACTTTTTAAATAATTTCGTGATATTTTTTCCAGGTCCTACGAAGCGATGCTGATGATTGACCCATCCATTGTGATCCACAAGATTAAAACCTATCCCTCAGCCAAACCTGTCAGGCATAAACTTAGGCAAGTCCATCCTCGGAAGGCCACAGCTATAAAGGATGAAATTGAGAAGCTTCTGAAAGTTGGGTTTTTTTAACCTGTACCCCTGACGAAATGGATATTGAACGTTGTCCCTATCAATAAAAAACAGGGCACCATTAGAGTTTGTATCGAATTTAGGGATCTGAATAAAGCTTGTCCCAAATATAAGTTTCCTACCCCACACATCGATCAGATTATCGACAACTGTGGTAGAAGTGTCATCTTTTCATTCATGGATGGATTCTCTGGCTATAATCAGATTGAGATATTATCCTCCGATCAGCATAAGAAGGCATTCATTTTCCCATGGGGAACCTTTGCATATAAGAATTTACCATTTGGCTTGAAAAATGCTGGAGATACATTCTAGCGTGTGATGTCCTATGCTTTTCACGATGTCAAACACATTGTTGAACCGTACCTTGGTGACCTCCCTGCTCATTCACAGTGACGGGAGGACCATCCTAGACATCTTAGAGAGATATTCCTGAGATGCCGTCATTATAATATACGGCTCAACTTGCATAAATGTGTTTTTGGCATTCTGATGGGATGTCTTCTAGGTTTTGTGGTATCCAAAGATGGCATCTGGATATATCCTTTAAAAAACTTCACCATTCTTGATCTACTAGCCCCAACTACTCTCCTTGAACTCCAAATTTTGCAGGGGAAGGAAAACTTTCTTCGTCATTTCGTGTGTAATTTCAAAGAGAAAAAGCACGGTTATATGCGTCTCCTTAAGAAGAACACCCCATTCTTCTGGGATGACCAGGCCCAATGCGCCTTTGATAATATTAAGCACGCTCTGACTCATTCACCCATGATACACCCCCATGATTATTCAAAGGAATGTCTCTTGTATATTGCTGCCTCTGCTACTACCATCGCTATGGTTTTAGCACAGGACAATCTCCATGATCAGGAGCATGTGATTTATTACACCAGTAAGAATCTTCTAGATTCCAAAACCCATTAATCATGTGTGGAAAAGTTAGCATTGGCCACAGTCATTGCTGTACAAAATTTTCGTCATTACACTCTGCTCTGCACTACCACCGTATTAGCAGACTAGAACCCGATGTAGTACATCCTGACTCATTAGGTACTCGGGGGCAAGTACTCCCGTTGGATTGTTATCCTTCAGTAGTTCAATCTAGAGTTTTCCAAGGCTACATCAAATAAATCCTTGGTCTTTGTAGAGCTTATCTGTGATCTTCCATGTGCTTCAATGGAATGTGAGCCCAGTGATTCATTTCCAGATGAATTCCTATTCCTGATAAGCACTACTGATCATTGGTATGGAAATTTTCTTATATATCTCCAGACACAACATTTTCAGCTGCATCTATCTTGCGATGATCGTCGTCGTATCCATCACCACGTGAAATACTATCTCATCCTGAATGATAATTTGTATAGATATGGGATTGACTCTATTCTTTGGTGATGCCCCACTCATGAGGAGGCTAAACTTGTGTTGAATGATTGCCACTCTGGAGCATGTGGTGGTCATTTATCTGGGATGGCTACAACCTAGAAAATCCTTCATGCTGGCTATTTTTGGCCTTCTATCTTTAAAGATTGTCATGAGGCTATTAAGAAATGCCCACCTTGTCAACACTTCTATCCTAAAAAGCACACCCATCCCTCTCCACTCAACCTCGTCATTGTCGTTGTCCCATTCACCAAATGGGGGATTGAATTCATGCATTGTAAGCCTGCCTCAGCCAGGGGGCATGGTTACATCATCGTAGCTGTTGATTATTTCACTAAATGGGCTGAGGCCATGCGTACATATGCAGAATATGGTAATACTGTCGCTCTCTTCTTGTTCAATCATATCATAGCTATATTTGGAGTTCTGCAGTCCATCGTTACTAATCACGGATCCCATTTTTATAGTCAGATGATGGAGGAAATGAGTGCCATGCTAGGGTTTCGCCATGAAAAATCTATGTTGTATTATCCACAAGCTAATGGTCAGGTAGAGGCCATTAACAAAGTTTTGAAAACTATGCTTCATTGGATGGTCAGAGATCATAAATCCAACTGGCACCACATTCTTTTCTCCGCTCTTTGGTCTTATCGAACTTCTCTGAAAATAGCTACTGGTTTCATGCCATTTCAGCTTGTCTATGGACTTGAAGTTGTCTTACCGATCCAATGTCAGATTCCATCTTTACAACTTGCTGTCGAACTTCTCCCAGACACTTCCGTAGAGGAAGAAAGATTTTTATACTTGAATAACCTTGACGAGACTCGCAGAGATGCTTCCTTGGCTAATGAGGCACATAAGAAATGCATCAAGGCGCACCTGATGAACTAGAATTACCCTGATTAGACATGTTGTCTATTAGCTATTGCTGAGAGGGAAAAGGATCCATAAGTACCGCAGGTGCAGGGTTGGACTTCAAAAACTGGGAGATTTCATCCCGATGAGGACACTAATTTAAAAAATGGTCACCACCGCAAAGCAGAAAGGGATATTTATCTTTTTTTTCCCTTTGTCGTTATCACCATTGGTTGGTCATGGAGTCTCTAGCTGGTTTCTAGGTTTTTTATTTCTATTTCTAGCTTTCTTTTTATTACTTGAGGTTTGAGTACTTTGAATAGAATTGACCACAGCAGAAACCTTAGGAGTCGAAGGGGTAGGGCAAGCAGTTTGGGTTTGCTTGGCAGGTTTCACTACGGACGGGGATTGGATTGAACCAAAAATCCCATCAGCAGGTACTTATGCTGGTGGCTTGGCAGGATCGATGCTGGGGCGAGGAACTTGAGGAATCAGGCCATAAAGAGTGCCAGACTAGGAATAAACCAAGTCTAGGTACTGAGCTCGACTAATAGCATGCTCTTCAATAACGGCACCACCCATGGCCACATCTCAGGAAATAGGAGGCAACAAGGATTTGGTGAACCAATGAGATAGTAACTGATCTAGAATAGGGGCCTTAATAAGGCTTCTTTTCCTACTCCACTCATGAATATGATCGGATATGTGGGTGGAGGTGTTCTTTCACAGAGAGGTTAAAAGATCAATGCTTGTTTCATAACGAATAGGGAGCTGAAAGTGTGTAAGAAACATGGTTACCAATTAGCCAAAATCCACAAATGAATGTTGTGGGAGTTCAATGTACCACTTCGCAGCTGTACCGGTCAAAGTTCGTTGAAAGAGTCGTAACCGAACGGAATCATCCATGAGGGAGTTTGAGGAACACCACAAATGGAATGTCATCACATGGTTCTTCAGATCGTCTCCTTGCTTCCCATTGAATTTCAAGATGTCCAATGGTAACTTTACTGGAATGGGTGGCCACGAGGGATTGTGTCAAATGGGGTCATTAATCAACTTGGACAAGTCAGGTAAGTCCAACGTTGCTAGGAAAGGTAACTGTCAGTTGGGATGCACATACTGGTAATATTGATATGGCATATAATTACCAGTAGGACCATAAGTGGATTGATAAACAGGTTGTTTCAATGAAGAACTACCGGAAGATCCACCCGCAGGGGGATGATTTTCGGGATCAAGACCGCTAGGACCGCCATGGCTTCCAGGAGGAGGACCACCAGGGCCACCGGGACCACCAAGACCACCGAGACCACGAGGACCACCAGGACCACCAGGAGGCGGACCACCAGACCCTCTAGGGCCATTGAGAGGAGGTAAACCTCTAGAGCCACTGAAACCACTAGGAGGAGGGCCACCAGACCCTCTAGGGCCAGAAGGCAGAAAGCCACCAGGTCCCCTAGGACCACTAGGGAAACTAGGACCATAAGGAGGAAAGTTTCCAGATCCTCCAAGACCATTAGGCCTGCTAGGGGGAGGACCTCGATAGGGAGATCCTCCGGCACCTCCCATAGTATGTATAGGTATCCCCCCCATAGCTGGCATGTACGACCAGCTGGGTTTCCCCCATGGCGTAAAAGTGTTACTAGGGTATGGAATTCCAGTAGGATTGGGTGGATGATTAATATTACCTATGGGTATTTGATAACCATAACCTCCAGAAGATTGAATGGTTACAAGTTGAGTCCCGGAGGGTTGACATGAACTGGATGGGGGATTAACCACATTAGTATGGGTGGGAGGGACATAAACTATAGATGGTTCTATGTTAGAGGTCTGTCCTTGACTAAGAACAATTCTGGTGTCAGATAATGTAGGTCGTGCCAGGGGTTTCCCCCCAGCATGAGAAGGTGTAGACAGAACAGGAATTGAAGATTGAATATCAGGTGCAGAAGACCTAGGAAGATTAGGCATAGACATAACATGAGAGGTGGTAGGGGTGATATCTTGACTTGGGTTACGGGGTATCAATGGACGATCTATAATCAGTTCAATGGGTCTCATAGATTCAGCAAGTGAACGATATCCCCTAGGAACAGATGTGGACCATAATATTGTTGGGCCTAAAAGGTCATCAATTTGCTTGTCAATCTCCTATGCATGGAGAATGGCAGCACGGTATTTCCTACGTTCTTCTTCATCTTCAGAAGAGTTTAACTGGGTTCCAAATGAGGCAATGGACTGACCTACAGGGGTGTCCCAAAATGGAGCATTGGGACCAAAATCCAGGCGAGAAGTATCATCAACACGTCCTTCCATGGGAGAATGGAATGAGGAATCTCCCCGAGAAGGCTGTTGGACAAGGGAGGTGAATGTGAAGAATATGGTACTCCACTTTCCACAACCACATTATCTCCCACTTGGGAGGTGGTAGCAGCTCCTTGGTCGATAGCTTCCATAGGATTTTCTCCTGAACTAGGAATAAAATTAGGTGGCAAGCCCCGTACTCTTCTAGACTGTCTTAACTCAACCAGTTTGTACAGTTCCTAACTAACCTAGGGTCTGAAAATCTAGAAAACACACCAAAAATAAATTCCCTACACAAGCTATAGGTCAAAACAAGCACACTTAAAATGATAGGAGGAGTTCAAAAGTCATTTCTCTCACTAGGATTGTCAAAAAGGTGCCACTCGTGATATACCTCGAGGGTACATGTGTAGTAATATCCTCGAATGTTGTTTTCGGTGTATGGCTCCAAACAAGACGACCAAAGGGCTTTTCTCAAATGGATAAGGTACCCTAGTGGGGTCTCCCGATATACTCAAGGTACGTGGGAGCTCGAATTGGTAGTAGTGTTGTCTAATGCATAACCGTACACAAGGGGCCTTTCGATATACAATTGAGTACGGTCAGGAGCACATGATTTATTACGCCAGTAAGAATATCTTGGATTCTAAAACCCATTATTCACATGTGGAAAGGTTAGCATTGGTCATGGTCATTGTTGTACAAAAGTTTCTCCATTACATTCTGCTCCACACTACCACCGTATTGGTCAACCAGAACCCAATGTACTACATCCTGACTCTTGAGGTGCTCAGGGACAAGTACTCCCATTGGATTGTTATCCTTCAGGAGTTTGATTTGGAGTTTTCCAAGGCTACATCAAAGAAATCCTTGATCTTTACAGAGCTTATGTGTGATCTTCCCTGTGCTTCGATGGAATCTGAGCCTAGTGATTCATTTCTAGATGAATTCCTGTTCATAATAAGCACTACTGATCCTTGGTATAGAGACTTGATTATATATCTCCAGACACAACATTTTCAGCCACATTTATCTCGCCATGATCGCCGCTGTATCCATCACCACATGAAATACTATCTCATCCTGGATGATACTTTGTATAGACATGGGATTGAATCTATTCTCCAGTGATGCCTCACTCATGAGGAGGCTGAACTTGTGTTGAATGATTGCCACTCTGGAGCATGTGGCGGTCATTTATCTGGGATGGCTATAGCCCAAAAAATCCTTCGCGCTGGCTATTTCTGGCCTTCTATATTCAAAGATTGTCATGAGCCTGTTAAGAAATGCCCACCTTGTCAACAATTCTATCCTAAAAAGTGCACCCATCCCGCTCTAGTCCACCTCGTCATTATCATTGGCCCATTCTCCGAATGGGGGATTGACTTCATCTATTGTAATCCTACCTCAGCCAGGGGGCATGATTACATCATCGTAGCCATTGATTATTTCAATAAATGGGCTGAGGCCATGCCTACATATGTGGAAGATGGTAAGACTCCCATTCTCTTCTTGTTCAATCATATCATAGCTAGATTTGGAGTTCCACAATCCATCGTTACTGATCACTGATCCCATTTCTGTAGTCATATGATGGAGGAAATGAGTGCCAAGCTAGGGTTTTGCCACGAAAACTCTACGCTGTATTATCCATAAGCTAATGGTCAGGTAGAGGCCATTAACAAAGTTTTGAAAACTATGCTTCATCGGATGGTTGGAGATCATAAATCCAACTGGCACCAAATTATTTTCTCCACTCTTTGGGATTATCAGACTTCTGTGAAAATAGCTACTGGTTTCATGCCATTTCAGCTTGTCTATGGACTTGAAGCTATCTTACCGATCCAATGTCAGATTCCATCTTTACAACTTGTCGTTGAACTTCTCCTAGACACTTCCACAGAGGAAGAAATATTTGTATACTTGAAGAACCTTGACGAGACTCACAGAGATGCTACCTTGGCTAATGAGGCACATAAGAAATGTGTCAAGGCACAGTATGATAAATCCGTCTAGCCTCATGTCTTTAATGAGGGTGACCTAGTCTTGACTTATAACCAGAGATATGACAAACTAGGGAAGGGTAAGTTAGAGTCCATGTGGTATGGAACTTTCATTATTTATAAGGTGTTAGAGAAAGGAGCTTATGATCTCGTTGATTATGATCGAATCCCTTTGGGGCAACCTCGCAATGGGTTGTACCTGAAAAGGTACTATGCCTAGGTCTTGCTTGGATAGTATCTTGTATGTATGTATATTGATTGGCTTTCAGTGTGCTTTTAGTATTTTCAAGATGGTTTTGAGTTTCGTGTCCATATCTGTTTATACCTTGTTTTGCACATGCAGATGGATTTCTATGGTTTTGCTAATGGTGCTTGCCACCACACCTTGAATCTTGCCTTGGTTGCTTGGGTTCTCTATTCCCTAGCTGAATATTTGGTCAGTTTAGGAGCGGTTTTTATAGGTCCTGCTACTAATAACATTGCCGAGTATGAAGCAGTCATCAGTCTTTCGACTGAAGCTGCCTCCCAGGATGTTCATGATCTAGTAGTCTTGGTGGACTCACAGCTCATGGTTCACCATTTGAACCATGTCTACACCATTAGGAACCCAGTACTCCTTTGCCTCTTTTGGAGAGTGAGCTTGTTATAAAGATCATTCGAAACTATTACTTATAGGCATATCCCTAGGGAACATAATGTAGTTGTTGACTCATTGGATAACTACATCCTAGACTGACATATTGCGCATTCATGACGGTAAATCAAACATGGTCCATTGTAAATAAACATTTAGAGACACATAAAACTCATAGAAAACACATTTTCCATTTGAAACATATAAACACTGTGTAAAAGTCTGTATATATATACGAAAACATTTACAAAAAATAGGTTCTGAGACCTCCTCTGAAGCACATAGGATTTCAGGCAAAACCATCATACAAAATCCTAAAGCTATCATCTTTCAGTACATATCTCATACACTAGTGGTGCTCGTGATAGCACATCACTGCTCGAGCTACCCTACGTAGTAGCCTACTGAATCAACTCGGTACTCCCATTGTAGATCTCTGATATCTCATCGGGAGGTCATCAATGTCAGCATCTCGGATGTCCAAGTTCAACCTCTCCAGGTTCTCCTCCAGCTCCCCAGTGATATCATCACCCTATGGTACGAATTGAGCTCCTGCTCGCCTATCCAATGGAGATGCTCCTCCAAGTCGCGCTACTCCAACATCTGCATGAGAATATACAGGTCTCGTCACTTAACATAAAAAATATATAAAACATAAAAAACATAAAAACATTTCATCCATTTTAGAGTTTCTTGCTTCTCACCGATGTCACCCCACTGTCCGCCAGGTGGGAGTGGTAGGTTAGGATATCATGTGAAGTCCATGCCTACGTAAGCATGGTCCTCAACCATGAGGATATAGTCTTGGAGCCATCTGAAGAATGGATCACCGAACTTCACCCTTCCCCTACCCGCTCCTATGCGAGCCATGACCTCGACCCACCTCAGCATACGGGGGTCCTGTGCTCTCATACTCTGGAAGGTCACTTGTGGCCTCATCTGTGGAACTGGATCGAAGAAGAAGCAGGCTAATATGGAACCAAAGACAAACTAATTCAACTCTCCTTTCCGACACTTAGTCAGCTGATCCTTGAACATTGGAAGCATGGCTTCCGCCCAGTTGAACACCATGGGTGCCATGCATGGCCTCTATAGCATACAGCATGTGTGCCCTAGAATCTTGGTGCACACCCTGACTCTCGGCCACCCTCTACATGGTAAAAATGACGGTTCATAGAGCCCTATCTGTCACTACTTTAACAGGGATATTCTTCCCTAATATACCTGTCTGTGCACAGTGTCGATCTATAAGCTCTCTGGTAGTAATGTCCCCACCATGGGAACTTGTCAATGAGATGGGGGCACCCCGTCTCAAGAGACCAGTCAGGAAGTAGATATCCTCTACCACCACTGTAAGTATATGGGCCCCCACCTCAATGTACTGCTGCTCTGGATTCCACATTTACAGTATGTGTTCTAGTAACCGTTCATGTGACACCATGCTTGGGGTCCAGAAGAACTTCAGGAGCCCATAGTCCCGTAATGCAGCAATACAACCTGCATGTATCTTAGTAGCAGCATCCTCATTGTCATGAGTTCTTTATTTCCATATCACCATGTTTTGAGCAACCTAGACCTACCAAAAACAATAATGGTATGCATTAGAATCATCCTTAAATCATTGAAAATCAAAAGAATGAAGTTATATTGCCGATACCATTAGTTCAAATTATCCATGGTCGGCACCACCTGTGCACCGTTGGAGATAGGTGGTGGCACCGCCTGTCCACTGTATTATTGGTGCAGTTCTTGGATGGTACCGTGTATCCCACAAAGGGTAGCCGCGGTGCCCGCATTTTGAGTTTTAGGGCTTTCCATATGGGCCCAAAACCCCACCAAATCTCAAAATAAATGTTATGAAATGAAAGATAAGGGTCTTAGCTGTTACCTTCAACTGACGATGCTAAAAATAGACGGTGGAAACTCCTGGTATCCACTGTGGAAGATCTGGCTAAGAAAATGCTCCAAGTGCTCTCTGCTAGAGGTAAATAGTGAAATGATTTGATTTTTTACTATTTACTTGACTTATATAGGCATTTTTTGGGTTTGACTTACTATAGTTTTGATGTAAAATCATGTTTTAGTCAAAATTTATCTGTCGTAATCCCTAATGCTAGTTTTGAATGCATTTAACACTTGTTTCTGAGACTATTGCACGATAGGGGAACTCTAGCAAAAAGCTTTGAAAGTTTGTTTATGGATTTTTCGCACTTTCATAAAATGGAAAAGGTCAATGAGTGTTTATTACGACACTTTGATCACGCTCTTTAAACCTAGTATCAAAGGTCCAAGTCCATTTTTGAATCTTTCCAAGCTTGTAAAATTTGACATTGTGTAAAGAAACATCATGAATTCTTCTTTTCACATCTTTTTTCAGAGTCCTTAAACATGAAAAGATCATTGAGTCCATTTTCGAATCTTTCTAGGCTCGTAAAAACTGACATTGTGTAAAGAAACCTCATGGATTCCTCTTTAGATTATTTTTAGGCTCCTTAAATATGAAAAGATTGTCAAGTACTTGTCTCCTTCATACTCGTAAAAGTATTTGAAGAGTCATCCTTCTGATGGTAGGTTATCTCTTTTTCGGTTCGGATAGGACTTGTTATCATCAGATCTGCTCCAACAAAATTTTAGTTTCTGGCAGCATCCTCATGTCAAAGTGACCATTCATGTTTCAATTTGAATACCGAGATCAGGTAGAAAAGAAATCATGATGGCACTCATGTGGAAGAATAGTTTACAATTTGTGTGTTTTGATGAATTTGTAGAAAAGGCAAAAGCGCAGTGCCTTAGTCGTGTTGTTGGTGATCCCTTTAGAAAACGTGTTGAGCAAGGTCCTCAAATTGACCAGGAGCAGTTTAAAAAAATTCTGTGTTATGTTAAGGCTGGGAAAGAGAGTGGTGCAAAACTTGTAATAGGGGGTTGATCTTATATCATCATTATGCAATATATTTCATTCCTCAGAAGTTGATTTTCTTGAAACAATTAAAATTGCCAATAACTTAATTGTTGAGATTTTGAAGAAAATCCCATGTCCAGCTTCAGAATGCCAAGTAGAAGAGTTAAAGGATATTGAAATAGATGCCTTCTCCTATTTTGATAGTCTTATGGAAGAGAGCTCAGTTGGATCAAGCATTGAAATCCTAGAAAAGGATTATGAATATGCAATATATGACAGAGGGGAACTTGATGAGTGGATGTTCATCAATGAAGAAGATAGTTTGTTTGTTACAGACTGCAACTCTGGAGGTTCTGGCACTGTGTCTGGAGTGAAGAGAAAATATGATAATATTTCCCAACCTACAAAGACAATAACAAGTGTGCCATCTCCATGAGGCTCTCCTCTAGACATCCGTTTGAAAATTGGTACCAAGGGCTTCTATATTATGCCTACAATTTTCTCAGAAGTTAAGTTATGGGAATAACATTTCAGGGGATAAAATGGCCATAGCTACTGATGAAATATTTGGCCTTGTACAATCAATTATGAAATTCAAATATTTAAACGAAGTGATAACAGGTTTCACATTGACTGGAGCAGTTGTAGGGTTGGTGTTTCTCACTCCTGTTCTCATATTCTTTAGTCCCATATTAATACCGGTGGCAACAGTGTTGTTTGTAGCAGTTGCAGGGTTGTTGCCTACTAGAGGGTTTGGATTGGCAGCCTTATCTGCCATATCATAGCTTTGCAACTACATTAATGGCAGGAATCCCCCTGGTGCAGACCGGATAGACTATGCCCGCATGCGTATTGCAGACACAGCAAACCATGTTAAGGACTATGCTCGTGAATATAGTGGGTATTTGCAGAGGAAGATTCAAGATGATGTTCCTGGAGCTTAAGTAAGGTCTCAGGTTCTAATATATTTAGGGTATACGCAGTGTAAGCAGGTGAATGCTAGTCGTTATGGCTTGGTAACAGGAGTGTTTACAAAGAGTAGAGAAACCACGAACACTCTTACTCGTGCTTTACTTGTAGAAACAGTTTGGGTTAATTGCTTTGACATTTTTTATGCTGGTATACCTTTTGGTGGCTATAAAATGAGTGGCACTGGAAGAGAGAAGGGTATATATAGTCTCCAAAATTACTTACAGGTTAAATCCGTTGTCTCTCCTTTGAAGAATCCTGCATGGTTGTAAGCTGTTGGTTCCTGCAATTAATTGATGTATGCGGGACACAACCCCTGATGAGATTGGTGGCAAAGTAATGTTATTCATTCAGGAAATATTGAGACAGCTGGAAACTATTGGTTCTGAATTTTAAGCCAATGACTTAATTAGATTGACATCTTCAAGGAGATAAATTAGCAATCATATGAGTAACCCCATATTTTAGGCATCATTCGATCCTTCAAATACAAGTGGAAAGGATCAAGCTAGCAACTTCAAGTTATAGTGGTCAATCGGGAGGTGGTTCCATATTTTTTTTGCAATATATCTTTAATTCCAATCTAGTACATCATGTGGCATTCGAAGATTTGGTAAAAGGATCACTTCCATATTTTTAGGACACCTGGTATCAATAGTTGGTAGTTGAGTTATCAAATGGACTTATTATTTCCATATTTTCAAGCATAAAGTTAGCAACCAGAAGAAGATTCAATGCACAGGTTGAACGGGATTCATCAATCAAAGATAATTCAGTGAGATCTGACTTCAACAAACTCCATCAATTAGATATTTTGATAGTTTGTCCATATTCTTCTAGAAAATAGAAATAGCTTATTCTTGGTATTGAGCTTTTATAAATACTATAATCTATAATATGGCAAGGGGTGGCAATTGGAGTTATGGAAATCTAGTTTTGATGATATTCTGTATGATATGAAATGCTTTGCATCTTCAATACAGGTTCTGCTTTGATATGATTATAACTATGAGTTGAATTTGTATTTTATGAATTGTATTTTTTGTAATTTATCCTGTATATGGTCAATTGAATACCATTACATGATTCTTATGGTGAAATACAGTTATCTTTTAAACTTTTAATGACAGAGTCCGTCTCATTTCATAAAATCATGCTCGTAGTTACTTTGATATTGAATTTTGTATTCTGTTTTATGTTGTACAGATCTTTAATGATTATGTGATTTTCCTATATCTTTAATTACATACCAACCCAGTTTTTATCTTGATTTAATTGAATTATATTTTTGAAAAAGATTTCTTTAAGCTTGAACCCCTATAGTCTAGGTTCAAATTTAGGGATAACATCTTCTAGCGCCGTTGTCGGGGACAGAGAAACGAAAGGATATCTTCCCCGGGAAAGAATGACAACAATTAGATCCAGCTCTTAATGGTATACAGGAGCAAGACACTAGTTTGACTACATATTTATTCACCGGGCGACGCCATGTTTGAAGAATCCAGAGGTGATTTTACAAGATGTCAAAGCATTTTGAAACTATGTTGGCACAAATATTTTCTCTTAGATCCAGCTCTTAATGGTAGACAGGAGCAAAACACTAGTTTGACTACAGATTTATTCATCGGGCGACTCCATGTTTGAAGAATCCAGAGGTGATTTTACAATATGTCAAATAATTTTGAAACTATGTTGGCACAAAGATTTGCTCTGCTCAATTTCTCAGTTGTTCTTGGCTTTCCAAATACAGTGCCTACCATGGATGAATGGGGATATTTTCTTCCTCGATTTAGAGAAAAAGAAGAGGACTCTCCGGCACATCATGTAATTAAATTTCATCAATACATGGATCAGCTGAGTATACATCATGAAGATGTATTGATGAAAATGTTTATGTATTCATTAGATGGTTGTGTGAGACAATGGTACAGAACTCTTCCTGCTTCCAGTATTTCTTCTTTGAAATATTTTCATGATGCCTTTTATTCATATTGTAAGAGGATTTACCCAGCTGAGTGTCTTTTCAGCATTGTTGTAGGGGATATGCATTATATATCCAAGGTTTAGTAGCAGATTCTTCCAGTAGTAAAGATGAAGCCGGTGGTTATGCTATGAAGAAGGAAGAAGATTTATTATCTTCCTCTGATTTTGTTTTACAACAAGAAATTTTTTAAAATTATGATATTAAAGTTGATAGCATCATAGAACAAAAATATTTATCTTTAGAAATTGATCAGAATGCCCCATTTTATGATGAAGACATTGAAGTTCTAGATTGGGATCAGCATCAACCAATTTACTTTGAAGATATGCCAATCTATGATGAGTATTCAGATGAAAAAGAGTTGATCCCTACATCACCCTTTGTTGATTTGAGGAGTAGCCAACAGATGTATGACAAATATGAATCAAATTTTGATGAGGAACAACATTGTGTGGAAATCAACTATCCTGAATCCGTAGAAGACATTGAGCAGCCAAATTTGCAATCCAGTAGGTCTGCATTCATCATGTTTCATACTGGATTTGCAGAAAATATCAAACAACCTATGATTAGCAAAAAAATCAATCTGTAGCCATGTTTAGATTTGTAGGTAACTGAAAGTGGCAGCCATTATGAGGAAGAGATGATATACAGAGATATTTTGATCTTCAACTTAAAAAGAAGCAAGAGGTATTTATTTATAGATTCATTGATCCATTTGTTGATTATATGGATTCTTTGAGCAGCTCAAATGTCAGATTGTTTTTGTCAACTGGAAGTTGGCTTTTTCCTTCTTTTGAAATGAATTTTGATATTCCATGGGCTCCTTTATTCATCATCTCCAGATCAGAATTTTTACCAGTTAGTCAAATATTTGTATGGCTTCATTGGAAGCATGATTTTACCTCATCAAAAGAAAGCAAATGATTAGAATGGGAGCTGTAAATAAATAATCTTGATGCTTCAAGCATTTCTTTAAGTTTGTACAGTGTGATCAGATTGTTGTGAAAGGATTATTTCAATTTGCAGAATAGTTTAAAGATTATGTCAGTAGTTCATTTTCAAGCTTTTTAAAGTAGCAGAGATTTGTGATGAAGACTCCAGCCCAGTGGAAACAAGGCACTGGTATTTCTTATTTTCAAAACAGTGAATGGCAGGACAGTGTGTAGTTATCAGAGATGGTTTCATTGGAAATTCATAGGTCTACTTGTTCTTGGCAGCTCAGAGGGAGCATGCCATCCCCAAACAAAGCTAGATGTTATCATCAGATCTGCTCCAACAAAATTTCAGTTTTTGGCAACATCCAAATGTCAAAGTGACCATTCAGGTTTCAATTGGAACACGGAGATCAGATACAAAATCAATCATGATGGCACTCATGTGGAAGAAAAGTTTACAATTTGTGTGTTTTGATGAATTTGTAGAAAAGGAAAAAGCACGGTGCCTTAGTCATGTTGTTGGTGATCCCTTTAGAAAAGGTGTTGAGCAAGGTCCTCAGATTGACCAAGAGCAGTTTAACAAAATTCTGCATTATATTAAGGCTGGGAAAGAGAGTGGTGCAAAACTTGTAATAGGGGGTTGATATTATATCATCATTATGCAATATATTTCATGCATCAGAAGTTGATTTGCTAGAAACAATTAAAATCGCCAATAACTTAATTGTTGACATTTTGAAGAAAAGCCCACGTCTAGCTTCAGAATGCCAAGTAGAAGAGTTAAAGGATATTGACACAGATGCCTTCTCCTATTTTGATGGTCTTATGGAAGATAGCTCAGTTGCATCAAGCATTAAAATCCTAGAAAAGGATTATGAATATGCAATATATGATAGAGGGGAACTTAACGAGTGGATGTTCATCAATGAAGAAGATAGTATGTTTGTTACAGTCTACAACTCTGGAGGTTCTGGCACCATGTCTGGAGTGAAGAGAAAATATGATAATATTTCCTAACCTACAAAGACAATAACAAGTGCACCATCTCCACAAGGCTCTCCTCTGGACATCCATTTGAAAATTGGTACCAAGGGCTTCTATATTATGCCTACAATTTTCTTAGAAGTTCAGGTATGGGAATAACATTTCGTGGGATAACATGGCCATAGCTATTGATGAAATATTTGGCCCTATACAATCAATTATGAAATTCAAAGATTTAAATGAAGGGATAATGGGTTTCACATTAACTGGAATGGTTGTAGGGTTGGTGTTTCTCACTCTTGTTCTCATATTCTTTAGTCCCATATTGATACCCGTGGCAATAGTGCTGTTTGTAGTAGTTGCAGGGTTCTTGTCTATTGGAGGGTTTGGATTGGTAGCCTTATCTGCCATATCATGGCTTTACAACTACATTAAGGGTAGGCATCCCCTTGGTGTAGACCAGATAGACTATGCCCGCATGTGTATTGCAGACATAGCAAACCATGTTAAGGACTATGCTCATGAATATAGTGGGTATTTTCAGAGCAAGATTCAAGATGCTATTCCTGGAGCTTAAGTAAGGTATCGGATTCTAATATATTTAGGGTATATGCAGTGTAAGCGAGCGAATGCTAGTCATTATGGCTTGGCAGCAGGATTTTTTACAAAGTGTATAGAAACCGTGAACACTCTTACTCATGCCTTACGTGTAGGAATAGTTTGGGTTAATTGCTTTGACATTTTTCATGCTGGTATACCTTTTGGTGGCTATAAAATGAGTGGCACTAGAAGAGAGAAGGGTATATATAGTCTCCAAAATTACTTACAGGTTAAAGTTGTTGTATCTCCTTTAAAGAATCCAGCATGGTTGTAAGCTGTTGGTTCCTGCAATTAATTGATGTATCCGGGACACAACCCTTGATGAGATTGGTGACAGAGTAATGTTATTTATTGAGGAAATATTGGGACAGCTAAAAAATATTGGTTCCGAAGTTTAATCCAACGACTTAAGCAGATCGACATCTTCAAGGAGATAAATTAGAAATCATAGGAGTAACCCCATATTTTAGGCATCATTCGATCCTTCAAATACAAGTGGCAAGGATCAAGCTAGCAACTTCAAGTTATAGTGGTCAATCAGGAGGCGGTTCCATATTTTTGTTGCAATATATCTTTAATTCCAATCTAGTACATCATGTGGCATTCGAAGATTTGGTAAAAGGATCACTTCCAAATTTCCAGGACACATGGTATCAATAGTTGGTAGTTGAGTTATCAAATGGCTTTATTATTTCTAGATTTTCAAGAATAAAGTTAGCAGCCAGAAGAAGATTCAATGAACAAGTGGAAGGGGATTCATCAGTCAAAGATAATTCAATGAGATCTGACTTCAATAAACTCCATCAATTAGATATTTTGACAGCTTGCCCAAATTTCTTCTAGAAAATAGAAATAGCTTATTCTTGGTATTGAGCTTTTATAAATACTGTAATCTATAATATGGCAAGGGGTGGCAATTGGAGTTATGGAAATCCAGTTTTGATGATATTCTGTATGAAATGAAATGCTTTGCATCTTCAATACATGTTCTGCTTTGATATGATTATGATTATGAGTTGACTTTGTATTTTATGAATTGTATTTTTTGTAATTTATACTGTATATGGTCAATTGAATCCCATTACATGATTCTTATGGTGAAATACAGTTATCTTTTAAACTTTTAATGACAGAGTCAGTCTCATTTCATAAACTCATGCTCATAGTTACTTTGATATTGAATTTTGTATTATGTTTTATGTTGTACAGATCTTTAATGATTATGTGACTTTCCTATATCTTTAATTACATACTAGCCCAGTTTTTATCTTGATTTCATTGAATTATATTTTTGAAAAAGATTTCTTTAAGCTTGAACCCCTGTATTCTAGGTTCAACTTTAGGGATAACAGGACTATTTACTGAAGAGGAACACTCCAGCCAATCATGACTGGAAGAGTTCTCTAAGGTATGATTTTATACTTTTTCGGGCCTTAGAGACTAAATCATACGAAAAAGGACCCTTTGGAGTCTTATTCTGTATTCGTTCAGACTCTCTAAACATGAACGATACCGAGTTTTCTTTTAGTGGACTCATTAAATTAAACATTGAAAGACTCATTTTGGGAACGAACCCCTCCTCTCTCAGGTTCGTAAAATATATGATTCTGGACTTGTCTTGTGACAAGCTATATCGAGTGTTTGTTACCCTCTTTGAACTCATAAAACCTAAAAGAGGCACTCATTGATCATGATGGGGAAAATGGGAAGGGAATCATTTTGCAAATAATGGTAGTTGTTTGTCGTTATGTTTGAACATGGCACTTGTTTGCACAATCATGTCAGTCAATTGGGTATTCAGCTGATCTCCGTGATGATCCACTTTCATGAGTCATGTCACTCCTTTGAGTCTTTCAGAAGAATGGATTGTCCACTGTTGCATTGTGTGTTTGTCCCGTTCAGTCATGATGCCAAGTCTTTTGTCATGCGGCCCGATGTTCAAATGGGATTTGAAGAAGTGTTACCTCTGTATTCCACACAGTCTTTGTGTTAGTATCTTTGAGTCAGTCATATGGTTACTACATTCACATAATTCCAAAACAATGTTTCAAGTTTCGTGTCGTTGATGTGGGACTCATCATGGCCCTCCTTCGATGAGACCGTTCCCGTCGACATCAGCTCATCATCTGGAAAACATTCTTAGAAACAATACTTAGTACCTTGAGATCTATATCCCTAATGATAGATTCTCTCACTCTCGAAATAGGTTCACATCATTGACCTTTGATCGATAGAATCAACTGGGTGTTCAACATCAGGACATCTATTCACACTCAGTAGATTGTACTATAGTACCTTGGAAATCATTGACATTAATGGTGATCTCCCTCCCACTTGTTAATGGTTCACATCATTGGTCGGTACTCAAGTGTTTTCTACCATGTTTGACTTTAGATCATTATAATCACATGGATAGAATCGTGCTTTGTGGAAGACGAGACGAAGACCCTGGGTATATGTTTAAAGTGCTCATTGCTTTCCCTAGGTTGCGATGGAGTTTTTTATATCTAGTATGGATCCACATTTGTATGGTCGTGGCTATGCTCAAATTTGCATCTGTATGACATAGATCTACATTGTATGTCTAGTAGCTATGTCCAAGTTTGAGTCCTCTATCACATGGATCTATGCTATATTCTAGTAGCCATGCTTGTTTATTCCTCCCATGGATCTGCCTTGTATTGGTCTGCAGCCATGAGTTTGGTTACTTGTGTCTATGAGTAAAAATACCGATGTACTACAGATTCCTACTTGACGACATGATCAGATCAAGCCGACATTTTCACTGCGTGGCAACGAATTGTTCTCTCAAAGATCTCGTTTATCGTATCCCTCTAAGACTCATTCTATGGGGGGCATCCTATTATACCAAAATCCTGTCACCATCATTTGATAAGACATTTGACATACCTACTTGCCCTGAATCCCAGCTTCTATAGTGGAAACCCATACTAAATGTAAATCTTTCATACAAAATTCCCAACACCGCGCTTGCTCCTTTATCCAGAAGCGGTACCCTTGTTCACACCGCCCATCCCCTGTTTCCCACAATCGGTGCCACCACTTATGGATCTTAGTCCATAAGCGGTTATTACCAGAACCGCTCTATCATTGAAGGAGAAACACAATACCCTGGGTAAAAAGGGAAAAAGAGAATCTTCTCGAGGCTTCTAGATGATAAGCCTCGAGATATCCCTTATCCCTACTATTGTGGGTTAGTTGAGCTCGAGATCCCTCATCCTAGGATCTTAGAGGCCACCTCACCCACTTATCTCTCAGCATACCCTATCCATTTAGCCTTATAAATACAAGCTTATGGCCATAGTTGAGGGGGAGAACTCTTAAGGTATTGTTATGTTGTTGGATTGATCACTTGGTCCATACCATTGGAGAGCATAGAGAGAGCTAGAGCGGGAGCTTATGGGGATGAGAATTGTTGGTTTCATGGATATGCATGTCAACACTAAGGCTTGGTTGTAAAATTCTTCATATTTATTTAATGCAAGTTGATTTTTGTCCCACATATATTGTTGATGTTTGATTTCACATGTATGTTGTTAGATTCCTTAGTCACTAACATAGATTAGTAGATTATATTCTGGTTGTGTTGATCTATTTCATGTTGAGTTGATTGCAGGTACACAGGGTGACTATCAAAGCATTGCATTCAAGGGTTTCTTTAACGAGGGTGACCTAGTCTTGACTTATGACCAGAGTTAGGACAAACTAGGGAAGGGTAAGTTCAAGTCCATGTGGTACAGACCTTTCATTATTTCTAAGGTATTAGAGAAAGGAGCTTATGAGCTCATTGATTATGATGGAATCCCTTTGTGGAAACCTCGCAATGGGTTGTACCTGAAAAGGTACTATGCCTAGGTCTTGCTTGGATAGTATCTTGTATATATGTATATTGATTGGCTTTCAGTGTGCTTTTAGTATTTTCAAGATGGTTTTTAGTTTTATGTCCACATCTATTTATACCATGTTTTGATCATGCAGATGGATTTCTACAGTTTCATTGATGGTGCTTTCCGCCACACCTTCAATCTCGCCTCAGTTGCTTGGGTTCTCTATTCCCCAGCTAAAGATTTGGTCAGTTCAGGAGCGGTTTGTATAGGTCCCGCTACTAATAACATTGTCGAGTATGAAGCAGTCATCGGTCTTAAACTGAAGCTGCCTCTCAGGATGTTCATGACTTAGTAGTATTGATGGACCTAGAGCTCGTGGTTCGCCATTTGAACCATGTCTACACCATTAGGAACCTAGTACTACTCTGCCTCTTCCAGAAAGTGCGTTTGTTAGAAAGATCATTCGAAACTATTACTTATAGGCATATTCCTAGGGAACATAATGTAGTTCCTGACTCATTAGCTAATTACATCCTAGACTAGCATATTTCCCATTCATGATGGTAAATCAAACATGGTTCATTGTAAATAAACATTTAGAGACACATAAAACTCATAGAAAACACATTTGCCATTTGAAACATATAAACACCCTGTAAAAGTCTATATATATATATATATATATACACAAAAAAGTTTACAAAAAATAGGTCCCGAGACCTCCTCTAAAGCATGTGGGCTTCCAGGCAAAACCATCATACAAAATCCTAAAGCTATCAGTTTTCAGTACATGTCTCATACACTAGTGGTGCTCGCAGAAGCACATCACTGCTCGAGCTACCCTACGTAGAAGCCTACTGAATCTACCCGGTACTCCCACTATAGATCTCTGATATCTCATCAGGAGGTCACCAATGTTAGCATCTAGGATGTCCAAATTAAACCTCTCCAAGTTCTCCTCCAAATCCCCGGTGATATCATCACCCTGTGGTACAAAGTGAGCTCCTACTCGCCTATCCAATGGAGATGCTCCTCCAAGTCACGTTGCTCCAACATCTGCATGAGAATATACAAGTCTCATCACTTAACATAAAAAATATATAAAACATAAAAACATTTCATCCATTTTAGAGTTTCTTGCTTCTCACCAATGTCACCCCACTGTCTTCCAGATGGGAGTGGTAGGTCAGGATCTCCTCTGAAGTCTGTGCCTGCATAAGCATAGTCCTCAACCATGAGGATCTGGTCTCAGAGCCATCTGAAGAATGGATCACTGAACTTCACCCTTCCCCTACCCGCTCTTGTGTGAGCCATGACCTGGACCCACCTCAGCATACGGGGGTCTCATGCTCTCAGACTCTGAAAGGTCACCTGTGGCCTCATCTGTGGAACCCACTTGAAGAAGAAGCAGGCTAAGATGGAACCAAAGCTGAACTGCTTCAGCTCTCCTTGCCGACACTTAGTTAGTTGATCCTTGAATATTGGAAGCATGGATTCTGCATAGTTGAACACCGTGGGTGCCATGGCCTCTATAGCATACAGCATGTGTGCCTTGGAAGCCTAGTGCACACCCTTACTCCCAACCACCCTCTACATGGTAAACAGGGCGGTCCGTAGAGCCCTATCTGTCACTGCCTTGATTGGGATCTTCTTCCCTGATGTACCTATCCCTAGTGCACAATGTCGATCTATAAGCTCTCTGGTATTAATGTCCCTGCCACGGGAACCTGTCAATGAGATGGGGGCATCCCATATCAAGAAACCAATCATGAAGTAGATATCCTCTACCTCCACTCTAAGTATATGGGCCCCCAGCTCGAAATACTGCTGCTCTAGATTCCACATTTACAGTATGTGCTCTAGTAACCATTCATGCGACACCATGCTTAGGGTCCGGAATAACTTCAGGAGCCCACAGTCCCGTAATGCGGCAATACAACCCACATTTCTCTTAGTAGTAGCATCCTCATTGTCATGAGTTATTTCTTTCCATATCACCATGTTTTGAGCAACCTAGACCTGCCAAAAACAATAATGATATGCATTAGAATCATCCTTAAATCATTGAAAATCAAAAGAATGAAGTTATATTTCCCATACCATTAGTTCAAATTATCCACGGTTGGCACCACCTGTGCACCGTTGGAGACAAGAGGTGGCACCGCCTATCCACTGTATTATTGGCATGGTTCTCGGGTGGTACCGTGTATCCCGCAAGGGGTAGCCGCGGTGCCCGCATTTTGAGTTTTAGGGCTTGCCATATGGGCCCAAAACCCCACCAAATCTCAAAATAAATACTATGAAATGAAATATAAGGGTCTTAGTTGTTACCTGCAACTGTCGATGCTGAAAACGGACAGTGGAAACTCCCGATATCAGCTGTGGAAGATCTGGCTAAGAAAATGCTCCAAGTGCTCTCTGCTAGAGGTAAATAATGAAATGATTTGATTTTTTACAATTTACTTGACTTATATAGGAATTTTTGGGTCTGACTTACTATAGTTTTGATGTAAAATCATGTTTTAGTCAAAATTTATCTGTCGTAATCCCTAATGCTATTTTTGAATGCATTTAACACTTGTTTCTGAGACTATTGCAGGATAGGGGAACTCTAGAAAAAATATTTGAAAGTTTGTTTATGGCTTTTTCGCACTTTCATAAAATGGAAAAGGTCAATAAGTGTTTATTGCGGCACTTTGATCACTCTCTTTAAACCTACTATCAAAGGTCCGAGTCTGTTTTCAAATCTTTCCAAGCTCGTAAAATTTGACATTGTGTAAAGAAACATCATGGAGTCTTCTTTTCACATCTTTTTTCAGACTCCTTAAACATGAAAAGATCGTCGAGTCCGTTTCCGAATCTTTCCAGACTTGTAAAAAGTGGCATTGTGTAAAGAAACCTCATGGAGTCCTCTTTAAACTCTTTTTAGGCTCCCTAAATACGAAAAGATTATCGAGTACTTGTCTCCTTCATACCCGTAAAAGTATTTGAAGATTAGAGGAAATTTGGGGTCTAAAATGGGCCTTATAATAAAACGTGCCAAAATAAGTTTTTGTGAGTTGGAATTCAAGAACCAATAGAATTTCAATAAAATAAGTCAACCATAATGGTTGAATTGACATATTTGTCATTAAAAAAAACTACTTTTTTTGTTCGTATTTTCAACATATCTCATTGTGTTTTTACTCAAATTTCGATCGGGAGAGCTCATTGGATGTGGAATTTGATTCCGCATCCAACGAGTACCCACACTGCATACTTTTGATAGACCCTGCTACCCCAAAAACAAGAAATACCTGAAAAAATGTGACGATGATGTCATCGTCACATTTTTTTAGGTATTTCTTGTTTTTGGGGTAGCAGGGTCTATCAAAAGTATGCAGTGTGGGTACTCGTTGGATGCGGAATCAATTTCCACATCCAACGAGCTCTTTCGATCGAAATTTGAGTAAAAACACAGGGATATATGTCGAAAATACGAACACGAAAAGTAGTTTTTTTCTTTCTTCCTCCAAAATTAATCAATATTATTTTATTATTTTAACTATTATTTTATTATTTTAACTATTATTTTATTATTTTCCTTAGGAGGCCCATTTTAGACCCCAAAATTCCTCTAATCTGAGTCATCCTTTCGATGGTAGGCCATCTCTTTTTTGGTTCGGATAGGACTATTTATGAAAAAGGAACACTCCAGTCAATCATGACTGGAAGAGTTCTCTAAGGTATGATTTTATACTTTTTCAGGACTTAGAGACTAAATCATACGAAAAAGGACCCTTTGGAGTCTTCTTCCGTCTTCACTCAGACTCTCTAAAGATGAATGATACCGAGTTTTCTTTTAGTGGACTTGTTAAATTAAACATTAAGAGGCCCGTTTTGGGAATGAACCCCTCCTCTCTTAGGTTCGTAAAATATATGAGTCTAGACTTGTCTTGAAACAAGCTATATTGATGGTTTATTACCCTCTTTGAATTCGTAAAACCGAAAAGAGGCACTCATCAATCATGATGAGGGAAATGGGAAGGGAATCATTTTGCAAATAATGGTAGTTGTTTGTTCATTACCTTTGAACATGGCACTTGTCTGCACAATCATGTCAGTCAATTGGGTATTCAGCTGATCTTCGTGACGATCCACTTTCATGAGTCATGTCACTCCTTTGAGTCTTTCAAAAGAATGCAGTGTCCACTATCAGATTGTGTGTTTGTCCTATTCAATCATGCTGCCAAGTCTTTTGTTGTGTCGCCTGATGTTCAAAGGGGATTTGAAGAAGTGTTACCTCTATAGTCCACACAATCTTTGTGTCAGTATCTTTGAGTCATTCATATGGTTACTACATTCACATAATTCCAAAACTATGTTTCGAGTTTCATGTCGTCGATGTGGGACTCATCATGGCCCTCCTTCGACGAGACTGTTCCCGTCGACGTCAACTCATTATCCAGGAAACAATCTTAGAAACAATACTTAGTACCTTGAGATATGTATGCCTTAATGACAGATTCTCTCGCTCTCGACATAGGTTCACATCATTGACCTTTTATTGATAGAATCAACTGGGTGTTTGACATCAGGACATCTATTCGCACTCAGTAGATTGTACTATAGTACCTTGGGAATCATTGACATTAATGGTGATCTCCTTTGCACTTGTTAACGGTTCACATCATTGGCCTGTAATCAAGTGGTTTATACCATGTTTGACTTCAGATCATTGTAATCACATGAATAGAATCATGCTTTGTGGAAGACGAGACGAAGACCCTGGGTATATGTTTAAAGCGCTCATTGCTTTCCCTAGGTTGCGATGGAGTTTTGTGTATCTAGCATGGATCCACATTTGTATGGTCATGGGTATGCTCAAATTTTCATCTATATGACATAGATCTACATTGTATGTCTGGTAGCTATGTCCAATTTTGAGTCCTCTATCAAATTGATCTACGCGGTATTCTAGTAGCCATGCTTGTTTATTCTTCTCATGGATCTACCTTGTATTGGTCTGCAGCCATGAGTTTGGTTACTTGTGTCTGTGAGTCAAAATATTGATGTACTACAGATGCCTACTTGACGACATGCTTCGATCAAGCTGGCATTTTCACCTCGTGGCAACAACTTGTTCTCTCAAAGCTCTCATTTATTGTATCCCTATAAGACTCATGCTTTGGAGGGCATCTTGTTATACCAAAATCTTGTCACCATCATGTGATAAGACATTTGATATACCTACTTGCCCTGAATCCCAGCTTCTGGAGTGGAAACCCATACTAAATGTCAATCTTTCATACAAATTCCCAGCACCACGCTTGCCCCTTTATCCAGAAGCGATACTCTTGTTTGCACCACCCATCCCCTGTTTCCCACAAGCGGTGCCACCACTTATGGCTCTCAGTCCATAAGCGGTGCCACCACTTATGGTTATTACCAGAATTGCTTTGTCATTGAAGTAGAAACATGGTACCCTAGGTAAAAGGGGAAAAAGAGAATATTCTCAAGGCTTCTAGATGGTAAGCCTCAAGATATCCCTTATCCCTACTATTGTGGGTTAGTTGAGCTTGAGATCCCTCTTCCTAGGATCTTATAAGCTGCCTCACCCGCCTATCTCTCGACCATCCCTATCCATCTAGCCTTGAAAATACAAGCTTATGGCTATGCTTGAGGGGGAGAACTCTTAAGGTATTGTTATGATGTTGGATTGATCACTTGGTCCATACCATTGGAGAGCATAGAGAGAGCTAGAGTCAGAGCTTATGGGGATGAGAATGTTTGGTTTCATGGAGATGCATGTCAACACTAAGGCTTGGTTGTAAAATTCTTCATATTTATTTAATGCAAGTTGATTTTTGTCCCATGTATATTGTGTAAATTTGAGCATATAGATCTGTAGACAAAAACAAAACTCACAAAGAAGATCTCACAATTTACTCAGCAATTGAAGAACGAAACAGTGCAAAAGGCTTGCAGCTGTGAATGCTTTCATTAATCAAAAAGCAATTCAGATGATAATTACAATAATGTTAAATGGATTTAATAGCCACAAGAAATTCGAATCCACATGAGGAAGTTCAAATTGATGACTCTACTTGACTGTAGGTAACCAAGACTTGTCTAAATCATAATTGGAGGACCCAGTAGTTAACTGTACTTGTCTAAATCACAATTGGAGGACCCAGTAGTTGATTGTCCTTGTCTAAATCATCACTGGAGTTCTAAAACACAACCAAGTGTTACATTTAATATTAAATAATGGTTAACTGACTGTGGTAGGTGAGAAAAGCGCCCCACATGTGTGCAATTAATTAAACCATTATTTAACTGAATGTAGAGGGCCAGAACTGAATGTAACTGACTCCTAATTTGGCTTGACTAGTCATTAATGGAAGTGAACTGACCTTGGTTGGTTTCGGCACTCCCAGTTGCTTTCTAAATTATAGGGATTGATCTAGGAGACTCCTAAAATTATGCAATCAAGTTCAATAAGTGGTAGTGAGCCTCAATTAGTGTTCCCCATACTTAGGTAACTGAAACATGTGCCCCAATTAGGTCCAGTTTAACTAATGGTGCTAATGACTACAAATAGACTGAATGGACTCCCGATTTAGACATGACTCCTGATTTAGACATATGACCAAATTTGGACAAGGGAGGATTAATAATCCTAACACCCCCCCTGAATGCTAACTTGGACAAACTGTGGGCCTTGGTAACTAAGACCATAGGTCACCCAATACATCAAGTAAAATAAAGTAACTGCTTAATACAAGTAACTAGGGCAAAAACCACATGGTAAAAAATCCCTTCTTCTATCTAAGCAGGTAGAATCAGGACTCAAGTTTGAAAAGCTTGAAAATATGTTGCTGCAATCTTCATCTCTGTGAGGTAGTGAAGCAGCATGCATGGTGTGCTGTGCACAGGTATTCTGGGGCCTAGCATGTAGACTTCTCCTTTTTCTCCAAAACTGATGATGGAAGGAAGGAGGACTGTAACCTTTTTCTCTTGCTGAATGAAGAGGTGTATGATCATATCCATTCTTCTGAATGTAGGAATACTGATCCCTTGCCATATTGCATCTTACAGGAAGTCTATTGCATCTCTCTAAAGGAGGAAAAACAGTATGACATAGCGCAAGAGTCTTTTCTTTCTGAGTGTCACGTGAGTTTTCAGTCATCTTCCTAGCTTCCAGTTTGGAAGTAGGGACTGAATCTAGATCTGAGTCACCCTGAATATTAATGTCATAAACTAATATAGATGGATCTGCAATACTAGTAGAAGCTGTAAAAGAAGTAGATGCAATGTTTTTACCTTCCCTTGATGGTGGCTACTAAGAGTGCACTAGTTCTGAAGGAGGCATGAAATGTGAGAACTCATATGCTCTTGAAGCATGATTCACAATACCCTTTGCTATGATGCTCCTAGTAGAGATATATGTGATCTCCACTGAGTCAGGACCAAAGATCACTTGCTTTGGAGATCCAGTATGGGTCATCTGATAGACAGATAACAGGTTTGAAGCTAGTGAGGGAACAAACAACACATCTTTGAACCTTCCATGTTCAAGTTGGATAGAGCCCTTCCCTTTGGTTTGTACTTTATTGTTATTTCCCATCTGAATACTAGGACCATCAAAAGACTGAAAAGAAGAGAATGATTCTATGGATGTAGCCATATGGTTGGAAGCTCCAGAATCAATGAGGAAAGCAGGTGTTGATGTGCAGCAAGCTTTCAATGCATGTCCTTTCTTTGGGTATTCTTCTTCTTCTTCTTCAGAGTCTTCCTTCCTTGCGCTAGCAGGTACATAAATGTTGTTCCTTTTCAAAAGAAGAGCCATTTCATCAAGTTGTCTTCTCATACAGGAGCTTTCTGAATGGAAGCCCCTTCCACAGTAAGGGTAGAGGATCTTGCCTTTGCTATTCTTCTTGCTTCTCTTTGAACTTGAAGGTTCTTTTGACTGTTCAGACTCATCTCTTTGCTTCCCTCTGTCATTCGCTACCTTATCTCCTCTTGCAACAAGAGCTAGATCTTTGGGAGATCGAATGATCCCCATTTGGATCAATTTATCATTTTCAGAAATAAGAGATTGAATGAAATCATTAAGAGTTGGCATCTTCCAATTTGGAGTAGTGAACCTTACCGTTTGGAAGGTGGATACAAAGACTGAGTAGTCTAAATTGAGCTTGGTGAGAATAGCAAGAATGAGCTGGGTTTCATCCTTCTTCACTTTGCATTGATTCAACTGATATATCAGGTTCTTGAACTTTGATAAGAATTCATTTAGAGATTCGAAATCTGATGGATTGAGAGTAATCAAATCATTTTCTAGCTGATGAATCCTCATCTCATCATGCTTATCAAACAAAGAAACAAGCTTGTCCCAAACCTCCTTGGGAGTGTCCAAGTCTTGGATGTGAAATTTAAGATCCCTAGAGACTGAGTGTTGCATGATTCCAATAGCTTCATCAAGCCTGTTCATGTACTTAACTTTGTCTTTCTCTGATTCTGGCTCTTCCTCTGTTTCTTCTACAAGTCTGAAGAGATGCTTGGTGTGGAGCAATACTTTCATGTCATCCTTCCACTGGTGATAGTTGAAGGGAGTGAGAGGCTCTATTTGATGAGCCATTTCAAAGTAATAGGAAGAACTAAGCTGTTGTAGCGAATGCAATGAGAAGTAGAGGCTGCTTGTAGCGAATGCTGTAAGAAAACCTGATAACCTGTCACACAATCAAAAAAACAAAGTGATCTGGTTGGAGATCTGAGGAGGAGAGGAGTCTTGTCCACCGAGGCTCTGATACCATGTAAATTTGAGCATATAGATCTGTAGACAAAAACAAAACTCACAAAGAAGATCTCACAATTTACTCAGCAATTGAAGAATGAAACAGTGCAAAAGGCTTGCAGCTGTGAATGCTTTCATTAATCAAAAAGTAATTCAGATGATAATTACAATAATGTAAAATGGATTTAATAGCCACAAGCAATTCGAATGCACATGAGGAAGTTCGAATTGATGACTCTACTTGACTATAGGTAACCAAGACTTGTCTAAATCATAATTGGAGGACCTAGTAGTTAACTGTACTTGTCTAAATCACAATTGGAGGACCCAGTAGTTGATTGTCCTTGTCTAAATCATCACTGGAGTTCTAAAACACAACCAAGTGTTACATTTAATATTAAATAATGGTTAACTGACTGTGGTAGGTGAGAAAAGCGCCCCACATGTGTGCAATTAATTAAACCATTATTTAACTGAATGTAGAGGGCCAGAACTGAATGTAACTGACTCCTAACTTGGCTTGACTAGTCATTAATGGAAGTGAACTGACCTTGGTTGGTTTCAGCACTCCCAGTTTCTTCCTAAATTATAGGGATTGATCTAGGAGACTCCTAAACTTATGTAATCAAGTGCAATAAGTGGTAGTGAGCCTCAATTAGTGTTCCCCATACTTAGGTAACTGAAACATGTGCCCCAATTAGGTCCAGTTTAACCAATGGTGCTAATGACTACAAATAGACTGGATGGACTCCCGATTTAGACATATGATCAAATTTGGACAAGGGAGGATTAATAATCCTAACATATTGTTGATGTTTGATTTCACATGTATGTTGTTAGATTCCTTATTCACTAACATAGATTAGTAGATTACATTCTGGTTGCTTTGAGTTGTTTTGTGTTGAGCTGATTGCAGGTACACAGGGTGACTATCAAAGCATTGCATTCCAGGTATCTACGACGTCTAGGGAGAGTCTTCGACCTCTGTCCTCTATTTTTTCTGGATCTGAACCATTCAGACCAGTGGAACACCTTGCTGTCCGAAAGAGGTGAAATATTGCAACTAACAGAAAACATCCTAGAAACCCAATTTAGGATGTCTGCTTTATTCCAAATCCTCCAAAGTGCATATCTACTTTTTCTGAAAAGCTGCCTTGTTTTATTCTAATTTAAGGCAAAAGGAAAAGCTAGACTAGGTGTAGTTGACTTGTTTTTTTTCCACATCATCCTGCTTCCTTTTCTCCAAATGAACGCATGTATGAGTTTTCTTTCCATCCCTCTTTAGCTTTCCCACTTGACTTAGCAAATTCGTGGGAATCTTCATAGATTTGGAAACTTCTTTATGCACCTATGGGGGATTTGACTAGATTTAGTAAGCCTACTTTTTGACTATTTTGAATGGCATATTTATGAATTCAATTATCTCATGTAATGATATATTGTATAAGCCTCTTACTTCACAAGGTTGGCTATTGTACACTTACTCAATACAGATTAGTGCTATGCTCCAATTTCAGTCTCCTTTGGTGTTAATTTTGCACGTTTGATTAGCAATTTTGTGATTGTAATTGTTCTATCTCTTGGGTTCAATTTCCACAAAAAGCACTCATAGTTTTCTCCCCAGGTTGTGATGAGTTATATTGTATGAAGTACCAACATGGATCCACATTTGTATGGTCGTTCCTGTGCTCAAATTCGTGTTCATTTGACCTAGATTTGCGGTGTATGTCTGTTAGCTATGTCCCAAGTTTGAGTCCTCTATCACATGGATATACTATGTATTCTAGTAGCCATGTTTGTTAATATCTCTCATGGATTTTCCTTGTATTGGTATGCATCCATGATAAGGACACATTTGATCATGAGTCAAAAGTATTGATGTATTGCAGATGTCTGGTTGATGATGATTTCCAATCAAGCTAATTCTTGCCTCGAAGTGATAACTCGCTCTTTCAAATCTCTCGCCTATTGTATCCCTCTAGCCTCATGATTTGGGGGGTATTGTGTTACACATAAATCTCATCATCATGATGTGATGAGGTCCCAAACATCAGTATTTTCCCTAAATCCCAAGTTTTAAAGTGAAAATGTTGGCCCAGACTTCAATCTTGAGTATGAAAATCCAGCACCACTTATGCCCTTAAGTCAAGGAGCATTACCTTATTTAGTAATGCCTATAGTCTCTTGACAGTAGGAAGTTCCACTGCCTTCTCCTCTTGTTCAAGGCGTGGTTATGTCTTTTCACCACTTTCTCATAGTGGAGAAGAATCAGTGCCCTTGGTAAAAAGTGAAAAATAGAGGCTTCCACAAAGCTGCTCTAAGGAAGACTTCATGGCACCATTATCCCTACACTTGAGGACCACTTGGAATTGAGATCCATCCTTTTGGGATCTCCTATCCACTTCACCCACCATTTACTCAACCATCCCTATCCTCCTAAGGCCTATAAAAGCATGATCATACCTCATGGTTGAGAGAGAAAAGTTATGCTGCTGCATTGATATTTTGGCCAAATCAGTAGGGTGAGCATAGAAGGAGCAAGTTGGATATTTTGGGTACAAAGCATTGGCATGTGAAGGAACATATCAACACTAAGGCAAAGGTTGTAAACTTCTTGTTCCTATTTAATGCAAAGTTGGTTCTGTTATAGCGGATTTCACCACTCTAGGTGAATCACACTTTGTATGGCATTCCCCTGTCCCGCTGCAGACTCCTTAGACCCTATGGACCACTTTTTTGTCCTTTGATGTTTCCTTGATCATCCCTAAAAATATATGAAAAATGATATATGCGACTTTTAAACCTATAAGCGCGTATATACGTGGGTTTGACCACTAAAACCGCATACATCAGGATGTGTGCATAATCCAAATCCTTTTGGAGTTTTCCTTGAAATGGATCCGACTCATTTGACTCCTGGCCTTCCCTATGCCTTGAGATCACTCGGATTCGACCTTTCATTACCCCTTTGAAAAGCTATATAAGGAACCCCTTGGTACATTGAAGGCATAAGAGAGAATTGAGAGTAAAGAAACTATAGCCCATTGTTGCTGGAACTCATGCTTGAGTGTGCATCCCTTTGTCCCTTGGAGCACTAGTGTGTTCCTCCCAAGCTTTCCTTTTGCTTGTGATCTTGCTATTGAGAGATGGAGGACTGAGGTGGTGGAGGCCCAAGTGGGGGATTCAGTTTCTCCGGTTTGCAGATGTGCCGTCAGAGGTTGTACCTTGTAATCTCTGATTTATATTAATAGAAATATCTTTTCCTATCCAATAATGTGTGTTTGAATGAATATTTTATCCATGGGATTATGTCAAATGCTTGTACATTATTGATTATATATTATAGAATAGATCTAACAACATGATATATAGAATGATTGTATTGTTTACTTGTTGTTGAGGAAGTAACAAATCAATTCAAGCTGAAGATTGGAAAGCTCAACGAGGATCTACTTCAACCGTCTGGAATAAGGTACGAGGTCTGATCCTTTAGTGTTAGACATTTAATTTCTATTGCATATTGGAAAGGATTGATTTCTGGAGTCAAGCTGTCTGTTGTGGTACCCCAAGCCATAGGAATTTCTCTCCGTAACAGGTTCCTTTCCCATAAAATATGTTATGTTATAGTCATGTATTTTATTGTTGGATTTCTTAGTCATTGACATAGAATAATGGATTATATTCTGGTGCTTTTTTATCTGATTTGATTGTTTCATGTGATTGTGCAGGTACAACCGTGAAGAGCCATCACCATAGGAAAAAACTACATCACTCCATCAAAGGGAATCATTCCATATCTCCACAACTTCTAGGGAAAGTATTCCAACTTTGTTGTAACTCATTTTTTCTAGATCTGAACCATTCAGACTAGAGGAACAACTCTTATCCACACGAGGTGCATTTTTCCTAGCAAAAAATATGGCGACGTCCAAGGTCCTTTAGATTTCAATCTACACCTTGGATGTGAATATGTTTATTCCATGAAAGCTGTAGTGTCCACACTCTTTAGAGTGATGCATTTTCCCCATGATGAGAATATTGTGACGATTGATCAGCTTTCCTTTGTTACACCCAGCCATCGTATCATTCCTAGTCATCAGACTTCCCTAAATGTTTCTCATGTTCTTTTGATTCCTTCTCCTTCTTCTAATTAGCTTCTTCCCATCATAGGTAAAATGGGGGGCATGGCTCCAGCCTTTGGACATCATACTGGAGTTAAGTTGTTGGCTTCTTATGTAAGGGGGAAACCTACCAACCTCTGCATATCAGGTTGGGTAAGAGCAAGTTTATGAGCATTGTTCCCATTCTGTGTCAAGGTCGTTAAAAAATGAAATAGATGTCTGAGATCATAGTTATTTTTCCGTGTCAAGCCCATTAAAAAAATAAAACAGATGTCTGAGAGCATAGTTATTTTTCAGTTTCAAGCTCGTTAAAAAATGAAATAGATGTCTGAGAGCATAGTTCTTTTTCTGTGTCAAGCTCGTTAAAAAATGAAACAGGTTTGAGAGCATAGTTCTTTTTATGTGTCAAGCTCATTAGAAAATGAAACAGACATTGTGACCATAGTTCTTTTTCTGTGTCAAGCTCGTTAAAAAATGAAACAGCCTTGTGAGCATAGTTCTTTTTCTATGTCAATCTCGTTAAAAAATTAAACAGGCATGTGAGCATTATTCTTTTTATGTGTCAAACTTGTTAAAAAATGAAACGAATATCCTGAAGCTTAGTTATTTTATGTTTCAAGTTTGCGTAAAAATGAAACAGGTCCCCATAAGCATAGTTATTTTATATTTCAAGCTTGTGTAAAAATGAAACAGTTTACCTTGAGCAATGTTTATTTTTTGTTTCAATCTTGTTAAAAAATAAAACCAACCTTGAGCATAGTTTCCTTTTCCATGTCAAGCTCGTTAAAAAATGAAACGGATCCATCCATTGTGTCAAGACTCAGTTTTTGAACCTTCTTTTCACCTGCCTGTATAAATTGATCCTCTTTCTTCATATGTTTTTGGTGAACCTTTTCCTGGTAGTAACCATGAATTTAGTTGGATGACGAATAGAGTAGGAAGACAAAATGAAGCCAACCTACATTATGTTGGATTTATTCTACTTGATAGTTATACTGGGAGAAAGTACCAACCACCAAACATCATGTTGGGAAATAACCTTCAATGGGAGTCATTTTGAGCATAGTTTACTTCTGGTTTCAAGCTCATTAAAAAATGAAACCACTCAAGCATAGCTTACCTTTTGGTTTCAAACTTGCATAAGAATGAAACCATTCCTGAGCATAGTTATTTTTCTATGTCAAGTTTGTTAACAAATTAAATAGGTTGTTTCAAGCAAAGTTTACCTTTTGGTTTCAAGCTTGCATAAAAATGAAACCATGTTTTAAGCAAATTTTACCTTTTGGTTTCAATCTTGCATAAAAATGCAACCATGCTTTGAGTATAGTTTATTCTCTGTTACAAGCTCGTTAAAAAATGTAGTAGATACCATAAGTATCCTTTCAACTGATCTTCGAGCTCGTTAAAAACAGTAAGATGAAGCAAGCCACATTATAGCAACAAATTGCAAAACTTTCAGCCCAATTATAGTGAATCACCAATTTGCAGCAAATGCCATACTGTCTTGGCGTATGCATATATTTAAAGTATCTATCGCTATAGTTTTTGCCATAGTGTTTATCGTGATAATTGTAGAGACTACTAAAAAGTTACCATAACTTGATTAAAAAAGAAAACTTTGGTAGTCATCCTAACATTAACATCAAGAAATGGATCATGTTAAAGGTGTGTGGGTATTTGTATGATGAGGATTTTGTTGGGTTAATTGAAGAAGGAAGCTTTATGTGGAGAAAGTAGAAGGGCGTTCCTTGCCATCATAGCCATGTAACTTTTTTATTGAGAGATTCCAAGATTTGTTTAGTACCTTGTCTAGGATAGCTATGTATGTTTTTAATCTCTTTTTCATCGAATAGCTATGTAGGTTTTTAATCTCTTTTTCAAGTTGTCTCGGTTATGAAATCTACTCTTTTTTCAAGTTGTCTCGGTTATGAAATCTACTCTTTTTTCAAGTTGTCTCAGTTATGTAAGGTTGTTGATGAGTCACTTTTGAGTATTTCTTTTAGATTTTGAGATTAAAAAAATTAGAATGTTTTTTAATCTTTTAACATAAAAATTATGTTTTACAATATCATATAACTAGTAATATTTTTTAGGGTTTAGGATTTAGGGTTTTTTAATGGTTTTTTTTGCTTTTTTTTTTATAGAATTCATGAGGTTTTTGATGGCTCTAGTTTTCACCTGGATAACATGGCTACTTGGGAAACCACACCCACATGATACCTATTTCCTTTGGATGGTCTAGCCCTGTTTCCCTGGCTCATGGTTTGTTGGCTCGACTCTCGCCCCGGGACTGTCATACTCATAACCTGTCGTCCTTGTTCTCCTTAGGTTTTTGGGTTCTTCTTGGCCTTTTCCATTGCACTGATGGTGACTATTTGGAGTCCCTCCCCTTACCAAGGGGACTAGTACCAACCAAATAAAAAAAGTGGGAATTTTTTTGCTATTTGCAGTCACCTCTGTGTGCATGGTTTTGTGGGTAGATGTCTATGCTTCGGTTTTTTTGTCACCTGCTCTATCACCCTTGCATGGTTTTCTACGTTGTCTATGCCTGTGATTCTCTTTTTCCCTGTTCACATGTGCAGGGTTGACTTCTGCTAACCCCTGTTTTCTCCCAGCCTACTAGGGTTTGTTATTCACCTCGGGGTTGCCTCTCAGTCTCGCATTCCTGCTCCGGTTTTCACATTCCTGTTTCGGTCTTCCGGTACTTCTCTCCGGTTTTCTTTTGGGGTTCTTGTCAGACTGATTGTCTCACTAACTGAACTGACCTTTACTAGGGTTTATGTGTTTACACTTAACTAGGGTTTTGTATTAGTCTACTCTACACTATATGGTTTCTAGTTTCTGTGGGTCTTGACTAGTCTGATTGGTTTGTTATCTTGGTCCTTTGGTGGTTTCTACCTTGGTTCATTTCTAGCTTGGGGTTTTCAGAATTCCATCAGGCATCCTGTCTGTCTCTTTTCACCAGTGTGTGGTTTATGGTGGTGGGTGGTGGACTGTCGCTATATCACGCTTGGGGTTGACTTGGTACATGCCCATATGGCAGACTATGGTGCCTCCACTCGATATTGTCGTAAGAGACATGCAAAGAATATCAAGAACCTCGACGATCAGTTTCACTTTGTCCTCAGCCATGATATATTTATGGACCAGGTGACATCTTTGTGCTCTCATGTGTTGGTGGGGCATCTCGAATACTATCGTTTGGGTAAAAAGGCTTGGATTGACTGGGCATTTGAAGTCTGGAAGCCCCTCCTGACTTATAATCCTACTATCGGTCTACTTTTGAATGGCTGGATTGTTTTTGTATTTTTGGAGGCTACTCATGCCACCCTCATTCTGGATCAGATTTGGCGTATTGGCTCTAGGTCATTGGTTCTTGGGCGTTGGCGTTCGGACTTTGACCCCCTTCGGGAAATGGTTACCAAGTGCCATATTTGGGTGTTGCTTCCTCATCTGCCCTTTCCTCTGTGGAATTTGAATATCATTGAAGGCATATCCAACACTATTGGTAGGTTTGTTGATGTTGACAAGGACTTCCACCTGTCATTTGACAAGAGAGTGGCCTGAGTTTTAGTAGAGATGGATATCTCTCTTGTTTTACTTGTAGAGGTGGATATCCTTTGTAAGGAACACCTCCTGGTACAACAACTCGACTATCTTCACGTTCCTTTTCGTTGTACCAGATGCCATGACACTAGTCATCTTAGGCATACCTGCCCTTCCCTTATGGATGTACATGTTGGCGATAGATTTGAAGGTTCACTTGTGAACAGAGCATTGCCTTCTTCCTATCCTCTGGAGCATTCAAAAAAAGGTATTTATTCTCAGTCACTATCACTCTTTGATGATGTCTCAGATACTATGCTTGAAGCTATAGATTTTTTGAAGAAGGTCCCCATTACTCCTTGTCCCCCTATCCTATCACTGTTAGTGACTTCCCCATAGGTCTGATGGTCCCTCTATCACTGACTCTCAGGACCCCTCTCTTAGTTCCCCCTCACTTTCCACTCTGAACCCATTGTTGTCGTTATCAAATTGCTTTGTTCTGGCCGCTGTGGAGACTTCTCCATTAGTATCCTCACACAAACATTCATCTGTTGGCTCTCCTATTCTCTGTTCACTTCCCATTACCACACTTAACCCTGTGGTGCTTCCCCTTTATTCTCATGTGGACTTTCCTCCACTTCCTTTTACCATCCCCTCTCCCCCTCATACATCTTCACCACACAATCCACTATCCTCCCCATACTTCTTGAACCCTTCCCTTCATGAGTCATTGTCGATTTTCACTGCTGCTACTCCCTCCTCGCCATCCACACTCCACCTTAATTCCATCAGATTCAAAAATGTGACTTTAAGAAAAAAAAAAGACAAGAAGGGCCATATGGGGGAACTTACTTCTTCCTCTCCACCCTATATCCCACTATCTGTTCACATCAAAGATGTTGCTAGAGGTTTTTCTCCCCAGGGACTTAGAGCAACTCCCCCCCACCCACCTGTTCCTTAATGTTGATTATTTTCCTAAATGTCAGAGGTCTGGGAGGCAAGACCAAATAGTGTAGCCTTCATTCACTTTTCCTATATGTTCGTCCTGACATGATTCTCCTTCAAGAGACTATGTGCAGCTCCTTCCCTGCTCTTAATGCTTTCTCCAAGCTCCTTCCCAGCTGGGAATTCTGTGCAATTAGTGCATCCAGTCTCTCTAGGGGGTTATTAACTTCTTAGGACCCTCATAGGGTCAGATGTCATGCTTTTGCTACTATGGCGGTTTTACTTATGAAGGTTGTTTTCCATGGTTTGCATACCCCATTATACATCCTCAACTGCTATGGCCCTTATCAGGAAAGGGATATTTTCTGGGATTAATTCCTCAGGGGGGGACTTCTTAACTCACCTAACCTGATCCTGGGTGGAGACCTTAACTTAACCATGAATGCTTCGGAGACCTGGGGCAAGCGGGCTATCGATGAACCTCTGTCATCACATTTCAAGCATATATTTGATTCTGTGGGACTAACTGACATTGCTCCTCACAATTCTGGTCCTACTTGGAGGAATGGCTGAGTTGGTGATTATGGGATTAGTAAAAGACTTGACAGGTTCCTAGTGGCCTCTTCATTAATCCTTGTACTCCTCCTCTATTGTGTGTGGACTCTACATTCTGATATATCTGATCACTATCCTATTTGCTTCGAATGGAATAAACCACTTGGGTCTTGTAACTACCCTTTTAAATTCAATCGATCTTGGCTTAAGGATCAGAATTTTATACCCTGGGTTATTGATAGGTGGCCTAGGATGTCCCCTACTACTTCAGGTTCTGATTTGGATCTCCTTACCCAAAAGCTACGTCTTCTCAAGGATGATGTAAAGGTTTGGATCAAACAAAAAGGCTCTTCTATGGAGTCTGAGAATCACAGGATGGATGAGGAAATCAGTAATATTCTCTCTAATTCCTCTTATAGAATTCTCACACATGAGGAACAGTTGTCACTATCTCATTTTAGATCTGGAAAAAAAAAATATTGGAGCACTATCTTTTGACTTGGTAACTCAAAAGTCGTACTAAGTGGGCTCTGTATGGAGATTCTAATACTAAATACTTCCATGCCTTGGCATCTGGTAGGAGCAATCATAATTCTATCTGGTCCCTTTTGGATGATATGGGTCATTCCATTGAAGATGATGCTACACTTAACAATTTGGGTCAGTGTCATTTTGCCAATATATATAAAGATGCTGATCAGACTTGCTTAATGGAATAGATCAGGGTCGTTCTTCTCTACCCTAACATGATCCCACATGTTGATGCTCTTTGTCTTACCCAACCTGTTATTATGATTGAAGTCGAGAGAGCATTACACTCTTTCAAGAAAGATAGGAGCCCAGGCCCCGATGGCTGGCCTGTTGAGTTTTATTTACACTTCTTGGACTTATTGGGAGATGAATTACTGTCAGCTATGGACTGCTCTAGGTTTTTGGGATACATCCCTCCCTCCCTCCCTTAACTCTACCTTTCTTGCATTAATTCCCAAGAAGGATAAGCCTATAACCTTTGAAGACTTTAGGCCAATATCCTTATGCAATTTATTATACAAATTGATTTCAAAGGTGATTGCTACAAGGCTGAAGCCTTTCTTGGACTCCCATATTTCTATTGAACAATATGGTTTTTTGAAAGATCGACAGATTGTGGAACCTATTGGTATTGTATAGGAAGCTCTCCACTCAGTGAAAACCAAAAATACTTGTGCTCTTATCCTCAAATTGGATTTGGTTAAGGCTTTTGATCGTGTTAATTGATATTTTATCAGACTCATCCTCATTCATATTAGGGTTCCTCTTCTAGCTGTTAATTGGATAATGGCTTGCCTTACATCTCCTACCTTTGCAGTACTTGTCCATGGAACACCTTCGAAGTTCTTCACTGAAACTAGGGGCATCAGAAAGGGCTGCCCCCTATCCCCCCTTCTCTTTATACTGGTTATTGAAGGGCTCAGCCTTTTGATTGTTGATGCAAGAGAACATGGTCTCATTAAAGGTATCAAAATGATCTTCTCTTGCTCTTACACATATCCTCTTTGTATATGATGTGATCCTACTTGGCATAGGTACCTTGTCTAAGTGGATGGATTTTGATGTTATTCTGGGAACTTTCTACAAAGCTTCAGGGATGTGTATCAGTATTGATAAATCTTGTTTTCTTCATAATAATGTGGATGTTGATATTCGCACAGATATTTCCAAAGCCCTACCATATAAAATGGAGCCTTTAAATACAGGTTTTAAGTACCTTGGCTATTATCTCAAGTCTCTGGGGTATAAGGTAAGTGACTGGCACTGGCTGATTCAGAAATTTGAATGCAAAATCTCTCACGAGGCACATAAACTCCTCTCTCTTGGAGGTCATCTGACCCTTGTTCAAGCTATACTATCTAGTATTCCACTCTATTCGTTAGGCCTTGCTCCAATACTGATCTCTGTACTAAATAAAATCAGAATTCTGGCATTCAATTTTTTATGGGGCTTCTCTGGCAATAAACACCGTTACCATCTAGTCAACTGGAAGACTCTTGCCTGGCCAAACGAGTATGGGGGTTGGGGAATAAAGAATATTTTTTGGTTCATCATTGCTCTCATATTAAAAAATATTTGGTCAGTGATTTGGAATGAGGGTTTATGGCATCGTGTTATTCTTAGTAAATACTTGAAAAAATAGTTTGTTATGTCATGGCTCAGAGGTAATCATTTCAACATTCGTGGTGTATCTATTTTCTGGAGAGGGTTCTTACAAACCCTTCCATGGCTTGGTATTAATATGCATGGCAAGTGGGTAATGGTGAACAAGTGTATATTGGAATTGATCTTATTATCAAAATTCCTGATACTTTCAGTTGGCCTGTTGGGTTTCTTGAATTTCTGGAAGACTTGGACATTATCACTCTCTCACAAGCCCGTAACATCCTTTCGAGATCTCAGTACTGGTACTTGGCCGAGGATCTCTGTGTATCTAGGGAATGGAAATTAGCATGGGACTCATTTACTCCAAACCTGGAGATCGGTGGTATTCACCTCCATTCACAGTCTGATTCACTAATGTGGGCTTATAATAAGTTTGATGGATCAGTTTCAGCAAAACTAGTATATGAGAATATTGTAGCTAATTCATCTCCCTCGGAAGGCTATCGATTTCTTAGACATATATGGTCAGGAACTCTTCCCAGAAAAATATGCTATTTTGTATGGTTGGCATTGAGGAACAAACTTCTCACTTGGGATAATCTCTAGAAGAGAGGATGGACAAGACCTAGGATATGTGCCCTATGTAGCAAGGATATTGACAGTGTCCAGCATTTATTTTTTCATTGCCATGTTTGGAGGAATCTGATCTCTTACCTAATGGAGTACCATTTCACTCTCGCCTTCCAATTTGAGGATCTTTGCTCTTTCTTGGATAAGTGGACTAATTGTTTCTCTATCCACTCAGCATTATGTTATCTCCACTATGTCGCTATGTGGACTATTTGGAAATCGAGAAACGCTTATATATTTGAAGGGAAAAAAATGCATGTCATCAGCATTCTTCATCAGATTTCTTATCTTTCACAAATGTACTACCCATCAGTCATTAAGGTAAAAAAAGCAAGATCCTTGGGCATGGGTGTTATAGCAGATTTCACCACTCTAGGTGAATCACACTTTGTATGGCCTTCCCCTGTCCCGCTACAGACTCTTTAGACCCCATGGACCATCTTTTATCCTTTGATGTTTCCTTGATCATCCCTAAAACTATATGAAAAATGATATACGCGACTTTTTACCCGATAACCGCGTACATACGCGGGTTTGACCCCTATAACAGCGTACATCAGGATGTGTGCATAATCCAAATCCTTTTGGAGTTTTCCTTGACATGGATCTGACTCATTCGACTCCTAGCCTTCCATATGCCTTGAGATCGCTCGGATTCGACCCTTCATTATCGCTTGTGAAGCTATATAAGGAAATCCTTGGTACATTGAAGGCATATAAAGAGATTGAAAGCAAAGAAACTCTAGTCCATTGTTGCCGGAATTTATACTTGAGTCTGCATCCCTTTGTCCCTTTCGAGCACTTTTGTGTTCTTCCCAAGCTTGCCTTTTGCTAGTGAGCTTGCTATCGAGAGATGGAGGATTGAGGTGGTGGAGTCCCAAGTGGGGGATTCAGTTTCTTCGGTTCCCAGACGTGCCGTCAGAGCTTGTATCTATCTTGTAATCTTTGATTTATATTAATAAGAACTATCTTTTCCTATCCAATGATGTGTATTTGATTGAATATTGTATCCATTGGAATATGTCAAATGCTTTTACATTATTGATTATATATGCTAGAATAGATCTAACACCATGATATATAGTATGCTTGTATTGTTTACTTGTTGTTAAGGAAGTATTATATCAATTCAAGCTGAAGATTGGAAAGCTCAACGGGGATCTACTTCAACCGTCCGGAATAAGGTACGAGGTCTGATCCTTTAGTGTTAGACATTTTATTTCTATTGCATATTGGGAAAGATTGATTTCTAGAGTCAAAGCTGTCTGTTGTGGTACCCCAAGCCATAGGAATTTCTCTCCGTAACAGAATTGGCAACTCTACTGGGGAGTTCCTAGTAGTTGTCCTTTGGGGGTGATTTTCTCGGCATTCAATGTATTTGAATTGCTCTTTCTTTCTTGTTTCTATGTCGGGTATGGGGGCATGTATGCCTGGTAGAGTCTGATTGGAGTGAAGTTTGTCTCAACCTGTCTGTTTGCCTTTTTTATGCACCTTTTCTTCTTGTACGCGGGTTTTTGATTTACAGTCGCGTATACGCACGGTTTCCTATGTGATTTCCACGTATACACGCGGGTTTACTGCAAAAAGTCGCGTATACCCTGGATTTTTCCCTTTTTGTGGAATTTAATTGGTTGCTGGCTGAATGTTGTTAGTTGCTGAGTCTCCTTTGGCACTGCCCGAGTCTGTTTTGACCTTTGTTTCTGACCGAAAACGTTTTTTTTAGCCTAAATTTTTTTTTTTAGGAGAGTTCTTGTCATGGCATTTTCGATTTTTTGTTTGAGATTAGTGCATTAGAGTTCTTTTACCTTAGTGCTTTGCTGGGATGCTGTTTATGTGTGCTTAAAGAGTCTGGGGGTGGTAGAATCATTCTTTTTCTTTTTGCATCTCTTATATTTTCAAAAAATCCAAAAACATTTGCTTATCATAATGCATTGCATTTTGCACTTTGCATTGTACTTGCACTAGATCTAGATTTGCTTTGGAGTACTAGTTAGGACTTCATATAGGAAAATTTGCATTCATCATTTGAAGAAGAATGGTGCATTTCACATAGTAGCATACCCTGTTTACATGGACACAATGCATTTGCATTGATTGTTACGGTGTGCATTTTACTTCATGTTGTGTCATAACACCACTAGTTGCACGACCATATCCTATTTTTGAGTAATAAAGCCAACTAAAATCAACGCTAATTAAAATGAATTACCTCTTTTCTTTTCTAGGGTGCACCAACAAGCTTAGGTTTGAGGATCTTGGAATAGTTCATTGTAAGTCAATTCTCCAAGATCACTAAACAACAACATCTAGGTGTCTGTCTAGGGAGTGTGTGAAATCCTTGGTATAACCATCGTTCACAGGATCCTCCTCTCAACGGGAGTTAAGCACGAGGCAGTGTGAGTGGTTATTGATTAGGATGACCCCTAGTAATAACTGAGTAGCACCGAAGATATTTCCAAGATTGTATTTGTATCTGGGGGCTCTTTCGAGAGTTTTGGGCTTTGCTACCCTTCCCATACGGTCAATCCCACCTATGACTGTCCGCCTGAGCTTTGATTATATTGAGGTGACCTTAGTGACCTTACCTAGGATATCGAGGGGGTACTTGTAGAGGTTATTCTGCAAGTGTCCCAGCCAGGTTGGGGTCGGACAGCACAATCGCTTTACGCGTTGAAGCTGAGGGCCACAATAATTGGTTACGTACCTCCGCTTGTTGTGTATGGGAGTCTCAGGCCTCTCCTAGGCAAGACATACCTTCTTCATTCGGGAGCTCACTTATCTAGCCCTTGTTTTCTTGCATTTGGCTTTAGATTTTATTAGTGATTGCTTTGTGCACGCTAGTTGGCCTAGGCTTTACATAAATAGAGAGTCTTTGCTATTTTTGTTTTGAGTCATTATGGATTCGAGTGCGGTTCCGTGCCGTTCTCGTCGGTTAGCAGGACTTTCGCCTTCCACTTCTCCTCCTCCTTTGGGAGAGAGACCTAGACAGCCTAGGCGGACTATATCACACATTGATTCACACACCATGGAGGATCATTCAGAGACTATTCCTGAGCCACCTCCTCTCCTTCATATTGACGATGGGGAATTTACTCCTACATACGATCCTTCACCTAACCTAGCTGAGTTCGGTCCTATGATTTCCCAGATAGGATCTTTGCACGTTAGACCTACTCACCCTAGGGCTGATTCCCCATTGACACATTACCGGTATGGAATTCCGAAAGATGTCGAGACTCACTTTGAACCTGCCAGTACTAGCTACGGTACTTATGCTACGACTGGTTTTCCTATGCACAATTTGACATTTCATGTCGAATCCGATTTCGAGCCTAGCACTATGCCTGGGGGCAATCCCATTCCTTACCTTGCGGAGAGGTTTGGGAGTAATAGTCACATTGCACCTTCTGTCCTAGTGGTGGAAGCTACATCTCATATCCCTCCTAGGTCTAGGGTTAACAATCCGATTAGGATACCAGTTCTGAGACGGGTGACGATAGGCGGTAGTACATATCTTATTACTCAGATTCCTTCGTCCTCGGTTCCGAGTTCTTCAAATGTACATCCTCCACCTTATCCACGTGGTCCTTCAAGCCGATATATGGCTACGAGTCAGGTCCATATTGCAGTTACTAGGCTGATTATGTCTCAAGTTCATATACCACCCGCTACTTCGGGAGGCTATATTCACGCTTATAGTGGTCAGCTTGTTACATATGGGCGTATATACCTACTTCTGGTATGTATGTTCCCCCTTCCGGAGCTTATCTTCCTACCTACGGAGTGTCCCATGGGACATCGCATGCGATGACTTATGGACCTTATTACAGGACGCAGTATGGATAGGTTTCTTCACCTTACGGAGACGGGTATCAACAACCTGCTTACTCTCCTAATTATGGCTTCGTAGCTCCTACTAGTCAAGGTCCACCGTACTATGGTACTTCCATGACACCTTATACGGGTCAGACAGGAGGAGGACACTATGGCCAAGGCCATGGTGGTGCTCAAACCTATGTGAACCAGGGAGCGGTCCATCGACCTCATCATCCTAGGCTCCCTTTCCTCGTGATGCTTAACCTTCCTGACTTATTGAGACTTACGAACGGTCCCGTGGCCCATGACCCGGCTTGGCCGGCTGTCCCTACCAAGCTTCCTTCAGACATACCTAAGTTCAAAGGCAAACCGGGAGAGGATCTGAGCGAACACGTTACCACGTTTCACCTTTGGTGCTCTTCGAATTCGTTACATCAGGACTCAGTCCGCTTGCGACTATTTCAACACACTCTCACGGGGCCTGTTGTGAAATGGTATATACAGTTACCAAGGGGAGATTTTACCTTGTTCGACGATCTTGCGATGACTTTTCTTAATCACTTCCAGCTACCAGTGTGCTATGGAGTTGGTACTGAACTCTTGTCGACATTTCAAAAAGATAAAGCCACCCATATTTCTGATCATATTCAGGAGTGGTGTAGACGGAATAGATTAATTAAAGCTTTTATACCGCCAGAGTTCCTTCTCGAGTGGTTCCTCAAGTCTTTATTGTCGTATATCGTGAAGGATGTTTCCACATCCAGAGTGCAGAATGAGGAACAAGCAATCTTTAGGGCATAGGAACTGGACTTGATTTATGCTCAGTCCGGTTTGTTGTATGAGATTATTCCCAACGCTCCTCATTCTAGTTTCAATCCCAAGGTCAAACCTGGACCACATGCTGATGGAATTATGGGTTGCGCAAGTGCGAAACCTGCGGATTCGGTTGCAAAACAAGTTAGTCAATTGTCACTCAACCAATCTACTTCGGGACAAGCTACGGCTTCGTCTCAACCCACCCAAACAGCGAATGTACTTTCTGTGCAATCGTCAGACCAGAAGGGTAACCAACAGCCCGGATGGAATAGAAGAAAGGGTAAGAATAATAATCGAAAGGGTGGGAATAGGAATGAGAATGCTTCCAATAATGACAAGAACGGTCAGAATGCTGGTGGGGACAAGCAAGCAAAACGTAAGGTTAATTTCCCTTGCAAGCTATGTAAGGATGATCACCTCACTTACTTGTGCACTCGAATTGATGAATCTTTGAGACTCTTAGCACAAGGCCCAGTTGTGCTAACGAACCCTTTACCGCATAATCAGAATATGAACTTGAAGTCCCAGGAGCAATCTAGTGAGAATGATCCACCAGAGACTAGTGCTCGTGGGTGCATTAACATGGTCCGTGCTGCCAAGGTTGTGACTCGTGTAAAAGATTATGGATCATCACAACCCAACCCAGGAAAAGACCCTGATCCACCAGGAACCCCTTTGCGCATTGAGAAACCTGTGGATAAACCTGAGGCTGCACCTCGCATTCCTAAGGGGGTACTTAAGTGCTTGGGACATAATCCAAATGCCCGAGCCGCCCAGAATTATCCAGTTGTCGAGGATTTGGGCCATAATCCTTGTGCGATGTCTGCATCGGAAGTGCTTCAGAGTTGTCCTTCACAAAGGAAGGCTTTGATTTTTGCTCTTGGTGTGAATGGTGATGATTCTTCCTCAGTGATCAAATTTGAAACCGCAGAACATCAGCCTCGCTTTCCCTACTATCTGTCACTTTTGGTACACGTAGAATGTCTTAATATGATCATCAAGCACACTGTGATTTATGAGGGTGATGCTGCATCTGTGATGTCTTTGTCCTATTGGAAGGGTCTTAGTTCTCCTGAGTTGTCGAAATCAGCGACTATGTTAACTGCTTTTGATGGGAGATCTTTTAGGCCGCACGGCATCATTCCGTCCCTTAAAGTCCGTTTGGGAGGGAAGACCGTTGCGATAGAGGTTGAGGTGGTTGATGCGCCCCACGACTACAATCTCTTGCTGGGTCGGAACTGGATGTATAGTATGCAAGCCGTTGCTTCTTCCTTGTTCTGCATTGTATGCTTTCCACATAATGGGAAGATTGTAACGATTGATCAAATGAAATTCAAGAATTCCCCTGTTACTGCATCTTCGGGAGCTTCGGTCCTAGTCGTTGAACACTCTCAACCGACAACTGGGAGTGTGGGTGTAGGCATGTATCCATCCCTCATGGGAAGCTTTAGTTGTCCTGCGTCGGTCCTCATGATAGGATCTTGTTTCGATAAGGCTTTGAATTCTACAACCTCAGTGTCTTTTCGCACAAATCATATGGAAGATCCTTGGATTATTCCTACACTGAGTATTTCGAGTGAGCCTGTCGAGACCAAAGTGCCACTTCCTACAACCATGATAGCTTATCAAGCCAATCTTACGAATTTTCTAGGGCCTTGTTCTTCTTCTTCACGGACAGAAGAAGAATACCCCTATGTGCTGCCGGCATGGGCAGTACAGTCTTCCCATGCCCACGACTGCCTTAATATGGTTTTCCCTTCAAATGAAGCAATCATCGAGGCTATGTCGGGCGTTGAGCCACCATGGGAGGAACTTCATCATAGATCATATTTCCTTCCACCGCTTGACCTTTTGGAGCATGAGGATTATAGGGAGATTCTTAGTTAGAGAGTTGGTAGTCCCATGGTTCCATTAAGCTCTCCTAGTTAAATGGCTGATGAAAACATGGCGAACATATCTTCCACCATTTCTATCAACATCTCTCGAAATCCTGGCACCATTGAGAATGTCTATATTGGGGCTGAATGTTCCCATGCTGAGATTCTTGAATATACCGAGCTATTCAAGGAATTTCGTGATATTTTTGCTTGGTCTTATGATGAGATGCCAGGTATTGACCCTCATATTGTCGAACATGAGATTAAGAATTGGGCCCCAACGCTAAGCCTGTTTGACAACGTTTACGCGTCGTGAATCCTAGGAAAGCACCCACCATTAAGGCAGAGATAGAGAAGCTGTTGAAAGTCAGTTTCATCTATCCCGTTCCCTTGACGGAGTGGGTTTCAAACCCTGTTCCAGTGGATAAGAAGTAGGGAGCGATCCGAATATGCACTGATTTCCGTGATTTGAATCGTGCCTATCCTAAGGATAACTTCCCCACACCATTTATAGATCAGATTTTGGATGAGTGTGTGGGTAGTGAGGTGTTCTCCTTCATGGACGAATTTTTCGGGTATAATCAGATCCAGATTAAACCTGAGGACCAACACAAGACTGCATTTATTTGTCCTTGGGGAACGTTTGCATATCGAAAAATGCCTTTTGGCCTTAAAAACGCCGTAGCTACATTTCAGCGGGTGATGACCTTGATTTTCCATGATCTCAAGTCTATTATTGAAGTATTTTTGGATGACCTCGCTGCTCATTCTCGTATGAGAATGCATCATTCCTATCACTTGAGATTGGTCTTCGAAAGATGCCGGCACTATTCGGTTCGATTAAATCCTCATAAGTGCATCTTTTGTGTGAAGTCAGGTCGTTTACTAGGATTCATCATTTCAAAGGAGGGCATAAGAGTCGATCCCTTAAAGGTTGAGGAAATACTTCAGCTGTCTCCCCCGAAGAACATTTGTCATCTTCAGTGTTTGCAAGGTATGTCAAACTTCTTACGAAGATTAGTGGTCAACTTTGCCAATTTTACTAGGGGCTTCATGCGTCTCTTGAAGAAGGATACTCCCTTTGAATGGGATGAGTGAGCCCAGGAGTCCTTCGATGCACTTAAGCGAGCCCTAGCATTGGCCCCGGTGATTAGTCCTCCGAATTATAGCCGTGATTTCCTATTATATGTGGCCGCGTCTTTAGAGACGATTGGTATGGTGTTGGTTCAGGAGGATGAGGAGCTCCAAGAGCATGTCATATATTATCTAAGCCGAAACCTTATTGACGCGAAGATTCATTATTCTCATGTTGAGAAGCTTTCTTTAGCGACCGTACATGCGGTTCAGCGTTTGACACATTATATTCTCCTTCGCCAGACCTCAGTTGTGGCCCATGTCAATCCATTTTAGTTCATCCTCACACGAAGGATGATTGGGGGAAAGTGTAATAAATGGATTGTCATTCTGCAAGAGTTCGATCTTGAATTTGTTTCAGCAAAGTCGAAGAAGTCGTTAATTTTTGCAGAGCTTATATCGGATTTCTCGAGCGAGGCCGAGGAGTTGGTTTGTGAAGATACGTTTGTCGATGAACACATCTTCTTAATCTCAACGTCTGACCCATGGTATGGAGATATCATAGTATATCTGCAAACACAGAGGACCCATACTCACCTTTCGCGAGATGAACGACGACGATTACGTCACGTCTCTAAGAACTACCTTATAGTGGACAACACTTTGTACCACCATGGGGTAGATTCCATTTTACGACGTTGTTTAACTCATGAGGAGGCTGAGGTTGTGCTGAATGATTGCCACGGAGGGGCATGTGGTGGTCATTTATCTGGGATTTCTACAACTCAAAAGATTTTGAGAGTGAGTTATTTATGGCCGTCGATCTTTAAAGATTGCGTTGATGCGGTCAAGAGGTGCCACGCTTGCTAGGTGTTTGCATGAAATATGCGCTAGAATCCTACCCCGTTACATCCCATTATCACCGCCGGTCCCTTCGCCAAGTGGGGGCTCAATTTTATGGATTGAAACCCAGCTTCGGCTGGGGGGAACCATCATATTATAGTGGCTATGGATTATTTCACGAAATGGACTGAGGCAATGCCTACAGTAAAATCTGACGGAGACAGCTACTCACTTCGTATTCAACCAAATCATTACTCAGTTCAGGATTCTGAAAGAGCTTGTCACTGACCATGGCTCTCACTTTCAGAACCGTATGATGGAAGAGTTGGCATCCAAGTTAGGGTATAAGCAAGAGAACTCCTCTTCTTACTACCCCCAAGCGAATGGACAGGTTGAAGCAGTGAATAAATCACTTAAGTCCATTCTCCAATGAACCATCACATAGAGCAAGACGAAATGGCATATTATGTTATACCCTGCTTTGTGGGCATATCGAACCGTGATTAAGACTGCCACTGGTTTTTCTCCATATCAGCTTGTGCATGGAGTGGAGTCGATATTGCCAGTTGAATGCAAGATTCCTTCGTTGAAGCTAGCTGTGGAACTCTTACCAGACACTTCACCTTTGGAGGAGCGTTTGGTCCACCTCGAGCAACTTGATGAGCAGCGTCGAGATGCCTTGGTGGCTCTAGAGGTTAATAAGCGTCGCGTTAAGGTCCAAGATGATAAATATGTCGGTCCAAGAGTGTTTAGTGAAGGAGACTTGGTCCTTTTGTGGGATCAATCGAAAGAACCCTTGGGGGCAGGGAAATTTAATCCTATGTGGCGTGGTCCTTACGGGGTCAAGCGTGTCTTAGAGAAGGGTGCCTATGAGTTAGTCAATTACGAAGGCACAGCTTTGGCGGAGCCTAGAAATGGGCTCTATCTCAAAAAATACTATGCATGATCTTTAGCTAAGGCTACTTGTTGTATATTATTGTACAGCTTTGTATAGTGAGGTCTTTTTCTTATCGTGATCGGGTTTGTGATTAGTTTCTGTTTCTTTTGGCAGATGTCAATGGAATCTTCCACCTACATAGGATTCACGAATGGTGCAAGCTGTCACACTTAGCACTCGGCCTCTCCTGCTTGGGTGATTTATACTCCTATGGGTCAGGTACTGTCTTTAGGAGGTGTATGTTTACGACCATCTTCCAACAATGTTGCTGAATATAGCGTCGTTATTGAGCTTCTACGGGATGCCATTTCACGTGGTGTTCTCCTCTCTTGAGTTACGTCTTGATTCGGAGTTAGTAGTGTCATAGCTCAATGGTTTGTACCATGTTATAGATCCGACGTTATTGAGAATATTCTTAAGTGTGAGATTGTTAGAACAGCAATTTGACAATATCACATATATACACATTCCAAGAAATGATAATCAAGTTGCTAACTCATATGCTAACTACGTGTTAGATTGGAATTTGTTTCATTCATAATAAATTAATCACAAACATTTTTACACATGTAAATAAATAAACTGATCACCATAAAACCTTTTATATATCAAAAATGTGGTAATACATAGTGTCATATACAAAAGTGGAGCTTTCAAAGCTTCCATCATATAATACACGGTCGTACAAAACATATACACTCCCAGGTGTCTAATCATGTGGAGGAGGAGGGTTGTGATCATGATACGTCACTACGGCTCTAGCTAGCTGCCGGAATAAATGCACCCATGCACGTGGCACGCCCACCACCTATCGCTGCATGGCTTCAGGCAAGTCCTCGACTTGAGCCATGGGAACCCTATGAGTCAATCGCACGAAGTTGGTATGAATGCTCTGGAGCGTTCACTCCACATCCACACCTGTGATGTCATCCCCTCTTCCCCTCCGTCTATGACGTGGGAAGCCCTCTGTTCATCGTGGTTCCACATCTGCACATGAATGGTAGATGTCACTATGTGTTGTCACGCAAAAACATGTCTTTTTGATTCCACATAATCAAGAAAATACAAAAAAATTAAATAAATCAAAAACTTTTAAAAAGAGTGAGAGTCGAGATTCGGTACCTATCTCTCTGTATGCTGATCCTGGTGGCAATGGCATGTCTGGATCCCCCCGGATCTATCCCTCCATAGGGGTAGTAATCTATGGCAACAATCTGTCATCACCACCATGGAAATAAGTCAGCTGGATATGGGTTGGCCACCCTACCACCCCCCAGTCTACGCATAGCATCTGCCCAACGTCGTTGGACCGGATCTCGAACCCCGTGGAGAGGAACGTCCACTCTAGGGCTCAATCCTGGAACACGCTCGAAGATAAACATGCTCAATATGCTGCTGAACCCGAATTTCCATATCTTGCCTGCCTTACACTCACTGAGCTGGTGTTTCATGTTGCTCAGCAGTGTAGTACTCCAGTCGTATATGGTCGATCTCATACACTCCACCACATAGAACATCAGTGGCCGCAAGGCCTAATGGAGTGAGGCTAATCCTGCTATCCTGCCCAGCGTTAGCAGTATGGCCTTTAGGCCCAGCACCTGTATAGCATTGGTGGGGACTTGAATTCCCACCTTCTCAGTATCTGGGTAGCAGTACACAGCTACGTACTCATCGATAGCAAGCCCACCACTTGGCCCACCTCGGGAACGAAGGTTCACCACCTCCCCTCATCTAGATAGACCTGTGATAAAGTATATGTATTCCACCTCTATGGTGAGAGACATCCCATCTATCTTAAAGGACTCTGAGTATGGATCCCAATAGTTTACCAACATCTCTAGCAGTCTTGGTTTGGCCCTCAAACCACCAAGACACCAAAACTTGTAGAGTCCACATGCTCGAAGAGCTTGTTGAGCCATCATGTCAGCCCTTACAGCTTCCTCTACTTCACCATGCTCGGGCTCTCTCCATTCTAGCACCATCCTGCAAGAGAAATTTCCACATTTCCCATTAGATTTTTATAAATTCACTTGCGTGGCGTCATATGTGACTGTTTTGCAAACAGCCGCATATGTACGCGGGTTCTAGCCTCTTTTCCGTGTATAGCCAGCCCTATACACAGAAAAAGCTTCGATATCCGTGTGGGCCGTAGTGGTCATGTAGATATGGCCTAAACTACCTTATTTCACCATGAAAATCAACAAAAAATATATTGAAATGCATGAGGAGAGCATGAGTAACTACCTGGAAGAAACGGTTGTGAATTCCGCCGGCTGGATCTCTTGGAATTTGCAGTTGAAAATTAGAGCTCCAATGGGTAAAAGTTTCAAATGATTTATGTTTTTTACTATTTATAGAAAAAAAATTCAAATATTTGAAAATTTTTACCCCCTTTCCTATAGTTTTGACAGTTTCTAACCATTTTGGACCATTTCTGACATAATTTGTGATGTAGAAGACCATTTTCAGTGCCATTTTAGCCATTGGATTGACCCGTTCGTACTGATCTTAGGTATAACGTCTACACTGGCATATAGGTTAGGTTCACCACCGTTTGCATTTTGCATGACCTGATGACCATGTCACCATGACCTTAGGTACGAACCCACTCTATTATGTCATGGAACCTTCTTGCTGCTTTAGAAGTGGCATGATGTGAGTGGTAGAGCTTCACCTTACATGGGTACCCTAGTTAGTGCCTTATTTGCATTTGGTGCCCATGTTGACGTTTTCTCCTTTAGGGTGTGGGAGTCTGTTGTATAGTACTACCATGACATTTCGCAAGAGCCTCATACTCCTCTTGATCTTATGCTGGCCTATTTCCCTCCGGACTCCCCTTATTTCAAGTTGTGAATGCATTATCATGAGCTTTTCCTGCCTTATTGAGTTTTATGTCAGTTCCCCTAACATTGCGTTTCAGCCATATAGCCCGAGCTTGTCTCATGTCTAGCCATGCAGAGCCATTTTTATATCCTTCGAAGCTTGATTCCCTTTTTACCGGGAGGGGATTTTCCCCCTAGTGTCGATATCCTACACATGTATCCTTGCATTGAGCATAGGTATGTTCCACTGCTTAGAACTAGTTTGTTTGCCCTGATGACACTCGTCTCCTCCTAGTTTGTAACTATAAAGCTAGTTTATTCTTTTTTCAAGCTTTTCAAATAACTAAAAAAGTCCAAAAAAAATTAAAAAACCAAAAAGCCGAACAAGGAAAGATGTTATCTTTGGCAACTATTGAGTCGTGTCGCCTTCGAACAGAGCACTGTATATCACATCCATTGGTTGGGTTATAGTTTGACTTAGGAGCTGTACTTGTTTATTTGAGTTTGTCTCCACCGACTGGTTAAGATTCCAGTCCCTATGGAGCCTCTGTTGATGCCTCCTATGTCACAGAGATGTCCCAGTTTGTATATCGAGTCTATGCTACCTTCATTCAGTCACCATACGCAGTTATGCTCTTGTTCGAAGGAAGTTGAAACCTGTGTCGGCCATTCCTCAGTTATCTTGACTTTGCATGTCAGCCATTCCCGGTACAGTTACTGGTTCGTGCACCTTATGACCGAGTCCTTCCACATTAGACAGCTTGGTTGAGTACCTCGTGTTGGATGATGGGGGATGCCTTAATTCCCTCCTTCCAGCGGATTTCATCCCATCAACTTCAGATCATTTATTCTGGGATTGGAATCTAGAGTCCTTTTGAGTGCCTTGAGACTTGCAGTCATCAGTGGCAGGTTCTCTCGCCATTGACAGTTTCTTGGGAATACATCAATGTCCCCTGATCGATGGATTCTCTCAAGTGTTCGACCTCAACACATCTTTTCACACTTGTTAGTTTGCACTCTAGTACCTTGATTCCCATTTTCATTATCGGTGGGTAATCTCGCGTCCGTTAACGGTATACATCAATGACTGGTAATCAAATGATGGACTACTATGTTCGACCTTGACACCTCTATTCACATAGTAGGACATGTACTCGTAGTGGTTTGTGTAGAAGACCTTCCAGATTGGTGGCATCTCTTATATGCTACCTCCTTAATCGTGCCAGTGTTCATGAGATTTCAGGTCTCATGACTTCATTCCAGTATATGTCAGACATTTCCAACCACTATGGAGGTCTTGATCTATTGTATATCTTCAGTCATTTTGGAGATCATGGTCCTTTGTATATCTTCATCATGGAGATTCTTATCTATGTATATTGTACGTGGCGATGACCACATATGTGATATCATGTATTATGCCTATTAATGGCCATTGTACTCTTATGTATCTGGGACTGCTATATGTACTTGCAGTTATGTGCAAAGTTGTATTATTGTACTATGCTGATTGGGTGGTTGGTCTTCCATTTGGGATCCTTGATCACTCCACTTCTGGGATGGACTTGTAATGTATTTCGGCCATCGTATGACCCCTCTGACCTCACACATTAGGGGGCATCTGTTATAGCGGATTTCACCACTCTAGGTGAATCACACTTTGTATGGCCTTCCCCTATCCCGTTGCAGACTCTTTAGACCCCATGGACCATCTTTTATCCTTTGATGTTTCCTTGATCATCCCTAAAACTATATGAAAAATGATATACGTGGCTTTTTACCCGATAACCGCGTACATACGCGGGTTTGACCCCTATAACCGCATACATCGAGATGTGTGCATAATCCAAATCCTTTTGGAGTTTTCCTTGACATGGATCCTACTCATTCGACTCTTGGCCTTCCATATTCCTTGAGATCGCTCGGATTCAACCCTTCATTATCCCTTGTGAAGCTATATAAGGAATCCCTTGGTACATTGAAGGCATATAGAGAGATTGAAAGCAAAGAAAATATAGTCCATTGTTGCTGGAATTTATACTTGAGTCTGCATCCCTTTGTCCCTTTGGAGCACTTTTGTGTTCTTCCCAAGCTTGCCTTTTGCTAGTGATATTGCTATCGAGAGATGGAGGATTGAGGTGGTGGAGGCCAAAGTGGGGGATTCAGTTTCTCTGGTTCGCAGACGTGCCGTCAGAGGTTGTATCTATCTTGTAATCTCTGATTTATATTAATAAGAACTATCTTTTCCTGTCCAATGATGTGTATTTGATTGAATATTGTATCCATTGGAATATGTCAAATACTTTTACATTATTGATTATATATGCTAGAATAGATCTAACACCATGATATATAGTATGCTTGTATTGTTTACTTGTTGTGGAGGAAGTATTATATCAATTCAAGCTGAAGATTGGAAAGCTCAACGGGGATCTACTTCAACCGTCTGGAATAAGGTACGAGGTCTGATCCTTTAGTGTTAGACATTTTATTTCTATTGCATATTGGGAAAGATTGATTTCTGGAGTCAAAGCTGTCTATTGTGGTACCCCAAGCCATAGGAATTTCTCTCCATAACAATGGGTCCTGAGTTTCACTTCCCATGTGGTTTCTTTGATGGGGCATCTTCTAAGAAGGTAGGAGGAGTTGGTTTCTGTTTGATGTTGAATGAGTCACATCACCTCGAATTTGCATTAGGGGCAGGTCCATGCACCAACACAAAAGCTGAACTGATATGGCTCTATGCCCTCATGCATACAGGGCAAATGATGGGGATACCCAAGCTCAGGATATTTGGTGATTCACTTGTCATTATCAAATGGGAAAAGGGTACAACCCCCCTCTCACCACCAGAACTCTATCATTGGTGTAGGGACACTAGGAAGCTTTGCTCTTGATTTCTAGAGTTGTATTTCTGCCATATCTACCGTGAATTTAATCAGCTTGCAAACTGCCTCTCTAAAAAAGCACTTTCTTTGGCTTCGGGATCTGGTAATTTCTCGAAATTTATTGAAGTTCATTTGACCTATCAGGATTATTTTGTGCTCTTTTGAGCTTGGTGCCGGAGCATGTTCTCCCTTTTATCTACTGCACCACATTATGATTTGTTCTGGAGCAGGCTCCTTTTAGACTATTGTTCTACTCTCTTTAGTTCACAGTAGATATGGTGTGAGTGGTAGCTTATTCTGATGGGATACTGTATTGTTGGTGAACTTGTCCCCCTTGTTGATTTGTCGTAATGTGACTCCTTCACGATATGACTGATAGGTTTCTTATGGATCCTCTTTTTATGATTGTAACCCAACTTTTAGGTCAGCACAATAGATGCCCTTTGATTCATTAATGAATATCAAGGAGAGGCTTTTTTCTTCTGGAAAAAAAAAGAAAAAAACTAGTAATATTTTTTTATTTATTATCAAATTATTTAAAAAATTAAAAATTACATTTTTATAACTTATGTAACCTTTGGATGGGTAATGGATTTTTTTATTACTTTATAAAACCTTTAAATTTTTTAACTTTGTTTTTTCTCAACATTGAGTACATATATATGCATAAAACAAAAACTATTTTACTATGTTATGCAGTGCAATTTTATGGTAAAGAATTGGCCTCTTTGTTAGTTTATGGCATCATTGATTTTCCAATCTTAGTTTTTTTAATATATTTAATAAATACACACAAAAATATTAAATATATATGCACAAAACAAATAAATGAATTTCTAGTAATCAATTAGGAAAAGAAAATATTGTTTTGATTATATGAACAATTTTCCAAATTATAGTATGTATTTTTATGTCACATGCAACAACATTTCAACCCAGGTCCATTTATCCAAGTGCACTTCATTTGTTTGTATCATTAAAATATATATGATTGGTTATAATTTAAAAAAATATATTTTGATTTATTATTTGTAGTGGTTATCATTAAAATATATATGATTGGTTACTATTTAAAATTATATATTTAGTGTGTGATTATATATATATTGGTTACGTTCCACGCGTTTGGTATGCAAATGGTGGAATTTTGTGAAAAATATTATATAGAGTTGTAGATAATAGGTGTGTCTAGTGAAACATTATTTTTCCATATTTATGTATGTTAAATTTTTTTGTTTTTAAATTAAGGAAGTCAGTGACTCCACAAAATGACAAGGTTGAGCGTTGGTCCACGACATCGTGGTATTAACATAGTCAATGAATGATATTGTTTTTTAGGATGTAGGTATTTGTGTCTTCTTGTGCGGGTTCTTTTTCGTTTTCTAAATAGGTGAGTCAATCAAAAGTTATAGCCGAAGCAAATAACCTACCTTTTGTGTTAGATTGACGTCAGTCCATTTAAAATTAAATAGAAAATAGAAAAAGATAATATACTTAAATAAAAATTACATATTCAAAATATACAGATAGATTTACACAAGTATGTGAATTTTCATTAGCAATGGACAAGTGTGGCATATGTAAAATCATGCACGAAATAGGAGAAGTGGTACAAAACATGTTTTATGTCATAAGACAGTCCACTTGGTTTGGAAACCTGAACCTAAAACCAAAGCATCTAAGTCATCCACCACGTAGGTTGGAAAAAAGGTGCCCACCAAAATTCAAAATTTAAAGCAGCCCGTAGTTTAAAAAATTAACATGTATGCACTAAACACACGATCAAGCTTCTGAGTGCGTACACATTAAACACGCGTGCACACATCTGTTTAGTATTTGAAACTTTTCTTTGTTTTCATTTTTAAGCATCTCAATCCCCCCTCTCCCTAATTGTATCCCCTCCTCCCCTATTTTCCTAACCCTCTTCCCCTTTCTCCATGTCTCTCGCTAACCCTCCATCCCTATCTCTCACTCTCTCTCTCTCTCTCCCCATCTAACCCTGTAGTATCTCTGTCTCTCACACACGGTCTCTCTCTCTCACCCACACACAATTTCTCTCTCTCTCTCTCTCTCTCTCTCTCTCTCTCTCTCTCTCTCTCTCTCTCTCTCTCTCTCGCTCGCTCTCTCTCTTTCTCTCTCTCTCACACACACACAAACAACACGTCACACTACCTCTATCTCTCTCTGTCACCAACACACACACAAAACATGTCACCCTACCTGAAATTAAGACAATGATGATGATGATGACGATGACGACGATGATGATAAACAGTGATGATGATGATGATGATGATGATGAAAAATGATGTTGACGATAACGATGACAATGGTGATGATGATCATCATCATCATGAGGACGACAACGATGATGATGATGACAATGAAGATGATGATGAAGACGATGACGATGTCGGATGATGAGCATGATGATGACAATGATGATGAATATGATGATGAGGATGAGGATGAGGATGATGAACAATGAGGATGATGATGATGATGATTATGATGATGATGATGATGAACAATGATAATGAATGACGGTGATGATGATGATGATGACAACGACGATGACGATGATGACAATGATGATGATTGTTAGAATATAATCCGTTAGGGATATATAATGTAAATAAATAAATAGTAGGAAGCCAAACAGGCTGAGCGGAAGGCGAAACCCAACTGCCATGTGATTTGTATAAATATAGGCATTTGCATTGGAATAATAATCAATCGGGAGTTATTACAAACAAGTGGTATCAGATCCTGGCTGCCTGCCTGCCATAACTCCTGCCTATTGCATGTCTGCCCATTACTGGCATTCTACTTGCCAGTCCATTGCCATACTGCTCCTTCAGTCTGCCAGTCGAGTCACATGTAGTATATGCGTTACTCCTCCATCTGCCCGCCTTTTCTATCCACTGTGATCTGTAGTTGTTGAATACCTGCGTGAAGAGTGCTATTGGTATCTCCTCCAGCGCGTGAAGGAATTCTGTGTGAAGACAGCTGCGTGGTGGTGAGAGTAAGATTGTTGATAGATATCTGCGTTGAGATTATAGTGTGATTGATATATCATATATATCTGCATCCTGCATTGGAGTTGTGCCCTATGGAGACTTTCTAGGTACTGAAATGTGTTGAATATTGCATTGAATATCTTTTGAATATTCAAGACTGGTGCGTAGCAACCATATTTTGTGCCTCTGCTGTGATTTGAATTATCTGCTAAGTCCATTCATCATTCTGTTTGTATGCTACGAGCTCTTTGTGCTGCGACCTCTTCATATCTTCACTCTCGTGTGTATAGTATTTTGGGAATGCTTTTAGGGTTTCCATTAAAAGTCGGATCGAACATCTTGCCATTCTAACCCTCGTTCTGCATATGCTGCGTGGAGAGTTGTATATGCTGCATGGAGAATTGTAAAATTATCTCATGAGAGGACCCAAGAACTGCGAAGTATTTGTGTGTGCTGCGTTTTGTGTGAATACCATAAGGAAGCAGCTCGCTACGAAGATTGTGAAGACTGTGTAATGTATGCTGCGTATGAAGTTAAATAATGTATGCTGCACTGTGATTCCTTTGCTGTACTGAAACCCTAATTCTTCAAGGCAGTGTTGAAGGCTGCATTGAAGGTAAAATCATTGGTGACCGTTGGAATACCCATCTTTTTTGCTGAACTGCATGCATGCTGCGTTGAGCTTGAATCCTGCGACTTGAAGACTGCATAATAGCTACGTTGGAGATTGAATTGGAGAAGAACACTGCGATTTGATATAAAGACTGCGTCTGATAATATACTAGTGATTGCGTTGATATATACTGGTGATTGTGCTGCATGACTCCTACACAGCACAGTGCAATGCTGGAACTGTTGCGAGCTGAACCCTAATTTTTTTTGCAGACCGATGATTTCGAGCCTTGTAAGGGTGTAAGCTGGTGATTTGACGGTGAAAAATGATTATTTTCAGTGTTTTTTGGTAAATATTCCTCCTAGAATTGTTGCTGCGACCTGGAGACTTCCTGGTGGGGTGAGAGAGGCAACTCTCTGATGTGTTGTATGCCGCCTGAAAACTGGTGCCTGCGTTGAAGGACGCCTGAAAATTAGTGCCTGGATTGGATTGAGGCCTCTCCTTACATGTTGAATTTTCTCCCTCATTGCTGCGAGCTGTGATACATTTTTATTGCTTGATATTGGTGCATTCAGAGTTGTTGAAGATTGATGCTCTCATACACCTGCGTGGAGCTGCCTGCTGACCGCGTGAACGAAGGTAAACCTTCTTTTTGTTGACAACAAAATATAATATATGATGTGCTGGAGGAATAATATATGCGTTGGAGAGTTATTACGTCTCTGAAAGAGTGATGTGACTTCATACAAAAACCCTATTTTTTGCCCTATTTTTCTGTGTGAGTTTGATGTGACCAAAGTTGAAGAGCTGCCTTAGCTGCATGGATATGAATGTGAAGATTATTGCCTTGTATTTGCTACTGCTGTGACCGAGTTGACGATTGACATTACCAATTGCATGAAGACTGCTAAAGACTGTGTTTTATGCTGAATAATAACACATATTGCTAGTATTTTGTATTAAAGAAGCCTATGTATGACTGATATATTCTGATATATTTTGTATCTACTGATTTCTTCTCCCTGAAATTGCTGCGAATTGAAGCTGATATACTATCATTGTATCACTTTAAAATTTGAAGTTGAGATTGTAAATCACCTTGGCAGAGACTATAGACCTGCAAGGTTATTGTTTTTCCTTTTATCTCATTCTCTTTCTCATATCAAGTTCATTATTGTAAATTACACTAACAGTTGTAAAGATGCTCTCTTTGGCATCTAGTATTGGTGCTGCCCTAGCTGGCAAAGACCAATCCAAAGACCCTTCCAAGGGAGATTGCAGCAAAGAGACAGGACAAGGAAGAAGAAATTTCAGAGGCAGAGGGGGTAGAAGCAAAAGATCAAACTTG
>LPNX011193996.1:50635-64760 GCA_001517045.1 Pseudotsuga menziesii | reverse complement strand
TCTCTCTCTCTCTCTCTCTCTCTCTCTCTCTCTCTCTCTCTCTCTCTCTCTCTCTCTCTCTCTCTCTCTCTCTCTCTCTCTTTCCCATAACAATTGAACATGTTGTACCTCAAATGACCATGTACAGGTTGAGCGAATCCATTATATGCTTTTCAGTAACGATATAAATTTTAGAGGGCTATTGGTGCACCATCTATCTGTTATTGACCAAGGGATTGAGGTCATGTGTTATTGAAAATGGTGTTATTGACCATGTGTTATTGACTATGGTCTCCAATGTCACTACTATCTTGACCATGGTCACCACTGTCACTACTGTCGTGCTAGGGCTTGAGGCCATGTGTTATTCACCATGATCGCCACTAAACCTTTGTTAAACCTTGACACCCATCCTTGGTCAGTGTTGGAGGCCTCCCTTACCCTCCAATAGCCATAGTTAAGGATCATAAGACCTCATAATGGCACCCATAGGCCTAAGAAGAAAGTAGTGGTGAATACTATATTGTAAAAATACTCATACATGTGTGAATACCAAGACATTATTGAAGAACATTAGTCATTAAATGGGATAAACATCAGTGAGTTAATGTTGTTAATGTTAGGCAGTAGTGTGCAAGTATGTTTATGCACATATGCATATACATGTGTGTGCACTCCTAGAAACACATCCGTGCTCCTGTTTCTAGTTTAAAAAAATGGAGATCTTCCTTCCCGGGTTTGCTACAAATTTTTACGGGTTTTCTACCACTACTCATGCATTTTGTGCTACTGAAATTTGCAATTTGTATCACACTCAATCATTTTATCTATTGGATTGAATATCACTCTTGGAATCTAACAAACATATTCAGAGGTCTTAGAAGTTAGTGGATACATTCAAACTACAAGTTTTCATTGCAAGAAGAGATCATTTTGAGTAGGTATGGTGAATTGTAAATAATTGTTTTCATTCACAAGCTTTGAGATCATTTCATTGATTTATGTTTTATCATGTGCCTACAACAATATCTCTCTCATATACAACAATTAAGTTCGCAAAATAATTCCCAACTTCACATCTAAACAAGTCTCATATTCTCCATACAAGATAAAGTATGCAGTGTGAACTAATAATGATTTGCACATGAATATATTTTGATTTCACACAATGATGACATAGATGAAGTTATATCTTGAGACTCTTCCATTTGAAAAAACACCTTTTAAGCAATCATGGGAGAGGGTCCATATTGAATAGTTCACCAAGTTGTCCATATTTTCTATATAAGATGAAGTATGCAATGTAGACCAATAATTATTTGCACATGAATATATTTGATTTCATGCAATGATGAAATATATTAAGTTATCTCTTGAGACTCTTCAATTTGAAAAAAAACCTTTGAAGCAATCATGGGAGAGGGTCCATATTGAATAGTTCACCAAGTTGTCCATATTCTCTCTACAAGACGAAGTATGCAATGTAGACCAATAATGATTTGCACATGAATATATTTTGATTTCCCATAGGATGGAATAGATGAGGTTCTCTCTTGAGACTCTTCAATTTGTATAAAAACCTTGGAAGTAATCATGGGAGAGGGTCCATATTGAATAGTTTACTGACTTTTCCATGCTCTCCTCTTCATGGTACATTTATCATAGCATGCCTTTGAGCTTGATAGGGATGCCTCTACCTCAATGATTTTGATTTATCCTTCCTTCAGGGGATTTGCAACCTCATCATTATGTAATTAGTCAATTTGTTCTCTTTAGTTAGTGTAATTTATTCAATTATTCCCAAGACATCCAAACACCAACTTATGTCTTCCCTCGCAACTAATCTGGCATATTACGTGTAATGTCATCTCATCTGAAGGTGTTGGAAATGAAGAACATTTCGCTCATCTTCTTGTGGCTTACACTACTTTTTGAACACAAAGGAATTCATAATCCTATAACTGTAATACCTGCAAACTTGACTCTCTTTAATTGACTCAAATAGAGTATAGAAATGAAACTTTAGTTCGAACATAAAGAGAAACCTTTAATCAGTGTTTTTGTATAAATGTCAGTAATTACCATACTAACATATATGTAATTTAGTTAATTATGTTGGAACAAATCATGTTTCTTGTATAATGGAACTAATACCTTATTTTTTACTTCTTATGAAGATGTAGACCTCATAGTTTTGATAAAGAAACTTTTGGAGATGGGAAACTCATGTAACAAAGTAAGAAAAACTAGAAGGAATATGCCCATTGAAAAGGAAAATGAGGTAAGAGAAAATTTCAGGTTGGAAATGGATAGAATGAGACATGGTCTAGACATTTCCACTAATACTGCGACTTATCCTAACACAGTTGATGACATAACAACCTCTAGTTCAGAATCACGGGTGAAGAAGTTATGTCCAATGGACCCAAATCAAACTCCAACATCAATACAGGATCCAACCAACAATCCATCAACAAGCCATGATACACATCTTGAATACATAGGTATATTGAGAGATGTTGAGTTTCAAGCGTTGGATGTAGGCGCAATGATTAATTTGCAATCTCTCCAATAAGACCACAACCATGTCAAGCACACTCCCAATATGGACCAACATGTGAATGAATCACCACAACAAAGAATCTATGGGATTCATAGCTTGTGTCCACCTTCCCTACCTCGACTGTCTAGTGTAAGAAAAATGACTCCTAGATGTATCCATGTGGATGAAAGTGGTGTTTCAGGCCTTGAAGGTCAGTTGGCCAAATGCACTGTCGATTGGCAATGCAGGAAATTATTGAAGGAATATTTTGAATCCAAAGCCGATGCATGTAAATTTCAATTATTACTATGTTTGTTAAATTCAAATTGTTTAGTTGTTGTTACTGGAGAATTCTAGGCATAAAGATGGCTAGAAGTTCAGAGGCTAACAATCATATTGTTAGAAATATCCAATCTGCTTTTAATGTGATTGGGAAGACATCTCATAATAAATACCTTTGTTCAGCTCGTCATGTGTTATCAGAATCAGTTGTAAGAAATTCCACACGGAAACGTCACCTCCTGTCACACACTTCTCACATACTTAAGTTAAATAGAAAAACTATTAAGAAGTACTCTGTTATAAGAGAAATTCTTGAGACTCCAAGTGGAAAATATTGTTGGGATTTTGTCGGTAGGTTGCCTAGTCGAGATATGAAGCTAATTGATGTTGTTAAGTAATTAGTACAAAAGTTCTAGCATGATCATACCAAACCTTCATCTAACCAAAGAGATGTGATAAATATGAGAAAATTTTCTATTGAACGTGAACTACACATCAAACACTTCCTTGAAACAACACACTCTGAACTCTATGAGAGATTCAAGAATGAGCACACACAATTGAACGTGGGCCAAAGGTCCTTTCAGAAATGTAAACCATGGTACGTTCGTATATGAATTGATCGGAACACATGCAGTTGTAGATACCATGTAGAATATGAATATTTTTATGACACATATAAACATATATTTTGATATTTGCATACTAACATTGAGCAGGGCTGCAATGAATCCGTAATACCACTGAATGCATTGATAGATTTTATTGGCAGCGTCATGTGTCCAAGGCATGAAGGACAAAATTACTATGGAAAATCATGTCTATATGGGAATTGTTCCAGGTGCAGTGGGTTTTCTCTTTTGAATCGTTGCATTCCTTGAAGCAATGAGCATCAATTTGGCAGTATGATAGTAGAGATGCAAATATTCAAGTATGTAACCTATCAATCAGATAGTGCGAAGGAAAGTAAAAGGATTGCATTGATGAAGTCACAGGTGAAAATTATTATTGCATGTTTTTCTTCTTACACGTTCAGTTTCTACATATACATTCTTTAAAGATCACATTCTAATACAACCCTTGTTTTCATGGAAACATGTACGAGTATGTGATTTTTTCATGGATTTCTACAAGAAAACTAAGCAGTATGTTCAGCATGTGCATGTAGCACGATGGTAGCATGAGCAGTACAGAAAATGTAGGGGAAACTTTCCCATTGGGACCATATTGTTAGTTGTGTATTTTACAAAAAACTACACCCTTCATCAACAAAATGAAATTCAGAGTCAATACTACCATTCCGACCAAGTCAGCATCATGGTACATTTTATGTATAGGAATGGCACTAAGAGGAGCATTAACAATAGGATAATACAAAAGGAGACAAAATTTTACATAAGTGATGGCATATTCCATGATCTGCATTATGTGCAACATTGCTTTCAAATTTTCTATGATCAACTAAAAGAGGGAGATATACAGATGGATCATCATTAAATATGGTCAGATATTTGTGTGGGCTAGTTCAAAAATGCCTGAGTCTTCCAATGGCTGAGTATGTTGCATAAGACTTACAATGTGCCTCATATATGGAACTACTTTGAGACCGGGCATGACAAAAGTGAGCATGACGGGGCCAGTGCATGCATCAATACCACACTATGAAGGGAGGAGATGAGGTTTACCAGAAACCCCCATATCAAAGATGCAAAGTCCATATTTCAATGGTGCTATGCAACAATGTTAGACCGAACTAAAGTGCAACATACATCAACAGGGGCAGGAAGGGAAGTCAGGAATTTTTGGCAAGTGGTTGACATAAATTGATCCCATTCCTATAGTCATGGAACAGTACAAGGAACACATGGATTTTATTCAGTTTGAAGCTCAAAGAACCCCCTATTTGAAATATGGACGCAAAAACTTACTTGATTTTGCAGCCCTTGTAGCAGTGGTGAATGAGATGAATGAGAATGCATGGATTGGGTGGATGATTGGGATCATGTGTCACTTGCAGTAGACCCATGTATATTCATTGAAACATTCCACTTAGAGGAGGGTCAATTAGTGATTTCGAGAGACTACAACCATATCTTAGATTTTGTAAAGCCAAGACACATATATGCAGTTGTTTCCATGAAATACAATGAATGGGGCATGGATTATTGGTTGGCATGATGCATTCGAGGAAAGAAAATCCATAACAGATCATTGATTTATGATGAAGGCAATGAATTTCCTATTGGATCGATGGTGGTTGAGGGTGAATATATTACACTATATGGGAAATCAAGAAGAACTAGTGGGGATGTATTCGTGTATTACAGACCAGGTTCTATGGTCTATCACTTCACAAACTTTATTGTTGGCATGAACATCCATGTACAGATGATGTCAAACAAGAAATAAACCAAGGTACGTTACTTCTTGCCTCATTTAAAGCACGAGATATTGTTGGAGACAATTATAAAAAGAGAGGATACAGATGGCTATATTGAATGAGATTGGGTAATTGCGCTTACACTCCTCTTACACTACCACACTAGCCTAACGTTCGACCACTCCTACCCTAAAAATTTCAAAAATTCTATGAGATGACTATTTAGATCTGTTAACCACTCCTCCTTCAACTTAAACAATGTAGTTCACATGCACAATGAGGCATGGGCAGGGTTGGTGCACCGTTGCCAGGGTTACATGAACCCCACTGGGGTGAAACCCTATTTTGCAAAATATAACCTGGAGGCATGCTCAGGCCATGCGAAGTCAGGGGGGAGCCCAACTTGACCATAATCCTATGCCACAATCCCAACAGAACCAATGGTTGATCGATCAAAGCCCTAGTCAATGTTCTATGGCGAGTTATAGTAGTCCTGCAAAAGCCATTCAAGGACGCTTGGGCCAATTCAAGGCCGGGGTCCAAAAACCAAACCGGGTGGCGATTTTTGAATCCGTCGGCTCCTAAAGGTGTGTCTAGGAATGGCCGCCATGGAAATTCCACCCTCACCCACCTGGTATAGGGTTTTGTAGGGACACTATAATGTTTCTAGGGTTGCATGGACCCCACTAAATGAAACCCTAGTCTGAAAAAACTGTCCTAAAGGCATGCTCAGGCCATGCAGAGTTAGGGGAGAGGCCAACCTAGACATAATCCCATGCTATGATCCCAGTGGTATTGATGGTTCCTTGATAAAAGACCTAATCAATGTTTTATGGTGAGTTGTAGTAGGCCTGCAAAAGCCGTTCAAGGACGCCTAAGCCAATTCAAGGCCAAGGTCCAAAAACCAAATCAGGTAGCGATTTCTGATTTTGTTGGCTCCTGCAAGTGTGCTTAGGAATATTTACCGTGCGAAGGCAACCCTTGACTTCCCAACACAGGATTTTGCAGGGCCAATGCACCGTTTCCAGGGTTGCATGGTGGTTACTAGGGAGAAACCTTAGTTTGCAAAATCTAGCCTGGATGCATGCCCGAGCCGTGCAGAGTCAGGTAGGAGGTCACCCTAGCCAAAATCCTAATGGAACCGATGGTTCATGAATCATATCCTCGGTCAAAGCTCTATGTCAAGTTGCAGTAGGCCTACAAAAGATGTTTAGGGACGCCTGGGCCAATTCAAGGCCGGGGTCCAAAAACCAAATTGGGTGGCAATTTTTAATTTTGTCAGATCGTGCAAGTCTGTTTGGGCATGGCTTCCATGGGCCAACCACCCTCGGCCTCCTGAAACAAGGTTTCACAAGGTCGGTGCACCATTTCCATGGTTGCATGGTGATTACTGGGGAAAAACCCTAGTTTACAAAATCTGGCCTGGAGGCATGCCCAGGCGCTATTGCATGATGAGTTCTACCTATATCTCTTGGGTTGTGTGCCTATGTGAGATCTCATTTTCATATTCTCTCTACTGCTGGTTATCATTTCTTGTGTTCATCTATATTGCTGGTTGGAAGATCTTATTGGAAGAAAAATTAAAATAACATTAACACTTACCTCGATAAGTGTATGTTTTTTGTGAAATTCCTTATGTGATGTGTGTAATGTCAAGGGTAATTTGTTAAGTTATTCCAATTTGTTATTGTGTATCATCTATTCATATTAAAAATTGTTCCAATCATATACAGTTTTTGGAAAAATTAAACATCGTTCCCAATGTCTATACAATGGAAACTCATGCCCTATTCAAAATATGAAATCTCGTGCCAAAATGCCACATCATGGCTAGTTTCCACCGTGTTTGCAATTCCTAGTGACTTCATTGTGCATCGATTTTGTAAACTAGGGTTTTGCTCAGTTTCCTTCAATGCAACTCTCACATTGGTGGGTCAACTCTACAAAACCCTCCACCGTGATAGTCTTGGTAGTGTTCCCATATCGGCATTGGCCATAAACACTTTCTGGATCCAATGGCATGCGATCTTGCTGCTCTGTTTGTTTTTTTTCTCTTGGACCGAGAGTCACCAAGTGTCTTTGAATGACATTTTCATGCAACTTTCAACTCAACATAACTCGACAACGAGAGTTCGGATCGACGAACCATCAACTCCGTTGGTCTCCTGGAATGCCATTACCTCTAGGGGGACCTATCCACCATGTTTTCATGTTTGAGTGACTTCATTGTGCACCAGTTTCGTAAACTAGGGTTTTGCTCAATTTCCTTCAATGAAACTCTCAAATTGGTGTGTCAAATCTACAAAACCCTCCACCGTGCTAGTATTGGTAGTGTTCCCATATCAGAATTTCCCATACACACTTGCCAGAGCCAACGACATGCAATCTTGATACTCCGTTTGATTTTTTGCTCACGGACCGAGAGTCACCAATTGTCCCTAAACGACATTTTCATGTGACTTTCAACTCAACATAACTCGACAACCAGATTTCGGATCAACTAACCGTTGATTGTTCCGGTCTCCTGGAATTCCATTACCTGTAGGGAGCCCTCTATACCGTGTTTGCATGGCCCAGTGACTTTATTGTGTATTGGTTTCATAAACTAGGTTTTGCTCAGTTTCCTTCAATGCAACTCTTGCATTGGTGGGTCAACTTTGCAAAACCCTCCACCGTGCCAGTATTGGTAGGGTTCCCATATCGAGATTTCCCATACACAATTGTCGGAGCCAAAAACATGCAATATTGCTGCTCTATTTGGTTTTTCGCTCCGAGAACGAGAGTGACCAAGTGTCCCTAAATGACATTTTCATGTGACTTTCAACTCGACATAACTCGGCAACCGGAGGTCGGATCGAAATATCTGCATTACAAATGAAAATATCTATAAGAAAAGGATGTAAAGTGTTTGCAGTCTATATAATGAATTATAATTAAAATAGTAACAAACTTAAACTAGAAGACATACCAGTCTTGAAAGAGTTTGAAGACTCTTTCTGAAAGAAGTCCCCAAACTTCCTTAAAAAAAGAACATTGACTTCACGATCAATCTAATACCTAGAGCAGTACCAACATTGAAAGCTCCATACTGAATGAATATAATAGAACTTACATATATGAAATCGAAACTACAAGAACTAATCGATAAAAAGTACATTCGACCTAGTGTATCTCCATGGGGAGCATTGGTCTTGTTTGTGAAAAAGAAGGATGGAACATTAAGATTATGTATAGATTATCGACAGTTAAATAAGATGACTATTAAGAACTGATATCCACTACCCTGTATAGATGATCTATTCAATCAATTTCACGGAGAAACTATCTTTTCAAAGAAAGAATTAAGGTTTGGTTATCATCAAGTACAAATAAAAGACGAGGATATGTTTAAAACAACATTCAAGACCTGTTACGGTCACTATGAGTTTGTCGTAATGCCTTTCGGGTTGAAAAATGCACCTGTTACATTCATGTGTTTAATGAACAACAGATTAAGTAACTACTTTGATCAATTTTGAATAATTTCCCAGTCTGCAGGTTTTTTGCATCCAATACCCATTCCAGAATGGAAGTGGGAAACCATTAGTATGGATTTTATAACACGCTCGCCAAATAATTTCTGCTAGCATGATTCAATCATGGTCGTAGTTGAAAAATTAAGTAAATATTCTCACTTTAAACTTGTTAAATCTACCTATAAAGCCATTAACATTGCACTTATTTTCATGAAAGGAATATTCAGGATACATGGTGTACCGAAAGTAATAGTCTTAGATAGAGATGCAAAGTTCACAGGTAACTTCTGGAAATCCTTGTTCAAATGTTTGGGCATCCAGTTAAATTTCAGTATTGCATATCATCCACAAACATATGGGAATACTGAAAGAGTAAATCAAGTCTTAGAGGACATGCTAAGGATCTAAGTCATGGAAAAACTAGGTAAGTGGGTAGACTACCTACACTTGGTAGAATTTTAATATAATAATAATTTCCAAGTTTTTGCAAATATGATTCCATTTGAAATATTATATGTGCGTAAGTGTAATAATCCAATCTCGTCGAGCATCCCACTTGATAGGTTAATGTTAGGAACTGATTTATTAAAAGATATGGAACTAATCGTGAAACAAGTACAACAGAATTTGAAGGTTTCCCAAGACAGTCAGAAAAGTTATGTTGATTTAAAAAGAACTCCTAGAGAGTTACAGGTGGGTGATCATGTATATATAAAGGTAAATCCCAAGAAAAGTTCCTTGAGACTAGGAAAGTATTCAAAATTGGCACCCAGGTATTGCGATCCATTTGAAAGTTTAGTTAAAGTAGGGTCGTTCGTGTACCAGTTAGCCCTACCACCCAATATTAAAGTGGATAATGTGTTTCATGTTTATATATTGAAAAGATATGTTCATGATGTTTCTCATGTGATTGATTGGAATGTAATCCAGGTGGAACCCGAAGGAGAGTTCCAAGTGGGGCCAGAGTGCATTCCCGACAGGAGAGAACTTTTACTCTGAAACCGTACCATCAAACAATTCAAGGTGCAATGCAAGCACCTTAGTCTGAAAGAAGCTACTTGGGAGCTGGAAAGTAATATGTGGGAGGCATATCCATACTTATTCCAAGAAGATGTGATGGAAGAATGAAAATAAAGTTATAACAACAAGGACAGTGTTATATTCTAAGGGGAGGTGTATGTAAGACCCCCTTAATTAATAATTATTATTAATTATGCTAGAAAAATACTTTATTTATTATTTTTGACAGAAAACTCAAGAATAAAACAATTTGTAATAATAATAATAAATTATTTAATAAAATATGTTGAAGGGGACAAAAGTGGATATATCTTTTGAAGAGTTTTTGTTGACCCACAAGATGAAAAATACAAGTGGCATAAACCATTGAGTGAGAACTCAAGATGCAAGAGACATCATCCCCAAAAATCAGGTCGTAACTCCTAGTTGAGTTCTAAAGAGAAGAAGTATCATAAATGACCAAGTCCTAGGAAAAATAATATATAATAGTATGTCCATAAGAAGAAGGAGGCTAGCATTGGAAGAGGATTAGCATCTGTGAAATGCAAGAGATGGCGCATTGAAATATTTTTCTCTTGTGGTTCAGTGAACATGATCGGGGGTTTTGGAGCAAGTAGTATGGTTTTTCTAGGATTTCGTTGGGAGGAACAACTTCTCCACTTTTGTTTACTCAGCGTTGGTTCTAGGTTTATACTTTGTATTTTTAATGCTGTAGAATATGGTTAAATCCTAGATCTGAAGTAGGTTAATGTAAATTATAATTGATTTCAATTAGCTTACTATTGTTATACATGTATCCTGCACCTAATGGAATGAAATCGTATATTTCTAATATGCACAGTATAATCCTATATCCGACTATATATTTTCTATTTCCATTGTTTTCCTAAATATTTCCTTAATCTGCATTTACAGAATTAAAGTGTCGACCAAATCTATGTTTTCTGTAGTATATCAGATTTGTAAAATGTTAGATTATTTCTTAACACATCTAAGATCGGGCATCCATACCCACATCAAGGATTCCTACTAATGGTATTCCTGTAGTAATTAGTAATCCGTTCTAAGCATAATTATTTAGATCTGGATGTTATTGATCTGTTATGGTATCGAATTCAATACTTGTTCTTTAAATTATTTACATGTCTGTAAATTATTCCTGTTAAATTAATCTCATAATGTATTATGGAATAGATCTACAAATATCCGATCAATCATTACTTTATCAATTAAACAATCAGATTTTATGGGAATCGTTGTAATCCACATTACGCTTTTAAGCAAGATGCCCCAACTATTCACAACAACAAATATTTCTTTACCATGCCTAGTAATAAGCCCATCATGGATGGTTGCTGAGTGTTAATAAAGTTTAGTAATCAGATCTAAAAGAATCTTACCAACTTACTCAGGATAGTAAGCCCATTGAAGAATGGAAACCATTAACTAAAACAAATAAATATACAAGTATAACTACGGTATCAATCAACGCAAGATTTCAAGGAGTACATTCAATTCATTCGACAGAGATTGGACGATCCAGATTAAAAGAGAAAAGATGGATCAATGATAGGGAAAGATATCATGAGGTGAACATGCACGTGATATAATTGACCCGCAAAGTAAAATGAAGTTTTGCACTTGATAAAAGATCAACAGCCAGGAAACATTCTGCAAGTTATCGACGATTCTCAGGAATTGCGGAAAAAGATACTTGTAGGAGGAAAATTGTGAAAGCCCATGTTTGGGAAAAGTGGGAAGGTGTATCTGCAATCCGATTGCAGAAAGGACCGTTGCAGTTGCATGATTACGGAAGTCATTTTTTGGAAAATTAGGAATTTCATACCCTGCAATCCACAATTGCGGAGAAAATCTTGCAAAAAAGGAAATTGCAGAAGGAAAGGACCTTGCGTAATAGTTGTTGTGGAAACTCAATTGTGGAAACATCAAGTTACAGAAATACTAAGATTGCAGAGGGATATTTCTAATAAGTTAAAAAAAGAAACCCGCAATCCGCAGTTGCAGAAGGTTAATTGTGGAGAGTTATTTCTAAAAGTTTAAAGTACAACCTGCAATCCACAATCCGCATTGCAAAAGGTGAATTACAGAGGGATTAATTCCTAAAAAAATTAAAATAAAACCCGCAATCCTCATTGCAGAAGAATAATTCTAAAATGTCAAAAATAAAACCCGCAATCCACAATCCATAGTTGTAGAAGGTTAATTGCGGAGGGTTATTTCTAAAAGTTTAAAGTACATCATGCAATTAGAAATCCACATTGCGAAAGGTGGATTGCGGGAGATTAATTTCTAGAAATGTTAAAATAAAACCTGGAATCCGCAATCCACATTGCGGAAGGATAATTGCAAGAGAATAATTCTAAAAGTTTAAAATTGCAACTCACAATCCATAATCCGCAATTGTGGAAGGAACATTGTGGAATACTAATTACTGAAGGTAAATTGTGGAAGGACTCTTCTAAAATGTTAAAAATACAACCCGCAATACACAATCTGCATTTACAGAAGGATCATTGCTGAAGGTTAGTTTTTTTTATAATTTAATGGATACCTATAATCTACAATCCACATTTGCAGAAGGGTCCTTGCGGAATGATCCTTGCGAAAGGTAAAATTTTGTATCTAGTTTAATGGAGACCCGTAATTCGCAATTCGTAATTGCGGAAGGGTCATTGCAGAAGGATAACTTGAAGAATGATCATTACAGAATGATCATTATGGAATGATCACTGTGAAAAGAACAATAAACTTAGCAAATCAAGATTAAAATAGTTAATTGAATTGAAGCCTAATTGTCAGAACTGGGTTCTGAGATTAAGGAAAGGTTGAATGAACAAGTGATGCCAAGAATATGCAATAAACTCTCAATGTTCAATAATGCCCTGTTACAGTTGGGGACTTTTATAATGTGTCTTTAGATATATGTTATATAAATAATTTTATTATTATTATTATTATTATTATTATGGATTTTGGAGGTGTGTTACAGATTTGAAATATTATTATGTCTTGTCAGATCCATACCGAGGAGAAGCAAGATTCATTCCTCTTCGTTATTGGATCTATGTCCTATTCCCCAGGAATAAGACGTGACTAAGTTTCTTTCGGGATCGAAGATAATCCCACTCGCACCTATATCCCCATTCATTTTTTATTGTAAAAAATAGTTCATAACATTTTGATATTGTTTTTGAATTTACTTACATAAATTACAACCTCTTGATTTTGAGTTTCAAAAATTCATAAATATAAATTGTTATTAAATTAAAAAAATTGTATTGACATCGTCTTAATAATAAAAATATTTATTTACTTTGATTTATTTACAAAATTATTTGAATACTATTTTTCCTTTATTTGAATTTTGGATTGGGAAAACATTTTGAATTTGGATTGGGAAAATAGTTTAATGGATAAATCAAATTAACCTAAAATTTAAAGAATCCCTTAGAATCCACTCACCCTTGGTTTAAAACATAGTAGGTTGTGGAAATACAAAAAACATTAGGTTTTCAAAAATACATTGAACCACTCTATGAGTTGCTTGTTAATTGATTTTTCAATTTAAATGTTTCATTATAATTAATTATAAAATTTGACATTGAAACTGTATATTTAAAACCAACATAGATCCAAATCCTAGGCTCCATCAAGCGCCAAGAGGGATCAAATATTTCAAGGTGCAAAACTCTTCTTTAGTATTGCACTCAAGGAGCTATCAACTTTGGTGTGTTCTATATATAACCATTGATTTGATCAAACCAAAAGATATATCTTTTTATTTAAAGTCTCGAATTCTATGCAAATTTAAAATTAAATATATTATAAATATTAATGTTATATTTAATATAAATATTTATTTAAATATAAATATAAATTTATTTTTAATTAAAATTATATTTTAATTTAATTTAATTATTATGTATTTCAATATATTTATATTTAAATGTATATATATATATATATATATATATGGTTGGCTGGGAGATGGCTGCATGAGCTTGCAGGATGGAGCAAGTGCAGGACATCTGCTTGAGCCTTGCATGTTTAATTAATTGACAATCCTATCAATATTAAATAATAAACTAATACTTCAAAGGCACGATGACATGATCTACTTCATATTCACAAGAGCTATTGTTATTTTGCATGTCAGTCATTCACTGTTCACAATCCTTCGCATGTTAAACATTAGGTGGTTAATGGATATTTCTCTGTCATAATTAGGGCTAATGCAACTTAACAACATGGCAGTTTATGAATGCAACTTGAATGTTGGGGCCATTGCATTTTTAATGTTTATATTTTAGTCCATTTTGCAATCAAACTTGCATTAGAGGAAATTTGGGGTCTAAAATGGGCCTTATAAGAAAACATGCCAAAACT
>LPNX011193996.1:0-42111 GCA_001517045.1 Pseudotsuga menziesii | reverse complement strand
GATATAAATTTTAGAGGGCTAATGGCATGCCATCTATCTGTTATTGACCAAGGGATTGAGGTCATGTGTTATTGAAAAATGGTGTTATTGACCATACTCGCCACTATCGCTACTTTCATGACCATGGTCGCCACTATCGCTACTGTCATGCTAGGGCTTGAGGCCATGTGTTATTGACCATGGTCGCAACTAAAACTTTGTTACACCTTGATGCCCATCCTTGGTCAGTGTTGGAGGCATCCCTTACCCTCCACTAGCCATTGGTAAGGAGCCTAAGACCTCATAATGGCACCCATGGGCCTAAGAATGTTAAATTTCCATATGCTTAGCTAATACATTAGTATTTCATTTCATTTTCATGAGAAAAGCATATAAACAGGATCACTAAAAGATAGACAAGCACAACCATGAAAAAGGAACACAAAGATTTATCCTGGGAAAAACCCAGCAAAAGCTTCCTCAATATAGATGCCCCAAAAAAGATAAAAGATAAAACCAGCAAGGAGATCAAATCCTAATCCTCTTCCTTCTCCAACCTTCTCTTCTCCACTAATGCGCTACACAAGAGAGAGTATGTGTGTCTCAAATGAGGAGCACTACACCTCTATTTATATTCATCTGTTCACTTAAGTTAACTCATTTGACATGTAGGCTCGAGTTAAATCATGTAGGCTCGAGTTACACATGTAGGCTCAAGTAACCACACTGGGGTGGTAATGACCCACCTTTACAATTAGAGGGGACTACCTCAAGACTCTTACTAACTCTTCCGATTATGAGCATCGGGGTACAATGAAATACAAATGGTTCTCCCGGTAGGACCATCGGGGACCACAAAAATATACATATAGAATATTCTTTGAAGTTACAATATTTCAACACTCCCCCTTAACGAGAAGGGTATTCTACAGCAACATCAACAACAACAAGAGTAGAAATAGGGGACATCATCAACATCAGCAGGGTAACACATCTATAAATCATTGGAAGCTTTTCAACATCATGTAGTCTTCATTTTCAATCTTCAGTCTTCATCATCAGCAACATCTTCTGTCTTTGATCAACAACATCTTCAACATTTTTGATCTTTCAATTAGCAACGACATCTTCGGCACTTGGACCTTTCGATCAGCAACATCTTCAGCACTTTTATTATTTGATCAGCAATAACATCTTCAGCATTTTGACCTTTCGATTAGTAACATCTTCAGCACTTTGAATTTTCGATCAGTAGCAACATCATCATATTCTAATTTGTCAATCATAAACATCATCATCATCATCATCATACTCTGATATTTCAATCAATATGTCATCATCATCATCAGCAACAACCTGCAATCCACAACTCAAAGAAAAAAAGTCTTTGGATCACTTTTGGACTTAAAGTCCAGGGATGATACAATCCCACCACATTCTCGACAACCGAAGTTACTGGATTGATTACGCGAGAATCAGTCCCTATCACTTTAGGACTATGTCTAAGGATGATGCAATCCTACCACATTCTCGAGGACTGAAGCCACTGGATTGATTACGAGAGAATCAGTCCCTATCACTTTAGGACTATGTCCAAGGATGATGCAATCCTACCACATTCTCGAGGACCGAAGCCACCGTATTATTTACGGGAGAATCAGTCCCTATCACTTTAGGACTATGTCCAAGGATGATGTAATCCTACCACATTCTGGAGGATCGAAGCCACCGGATTGATTACGGGAGAATCAGACCCTATCACTTTAGGACAATGTCCAAGGATGATGCAATCCTACCACATTCTCGAGGACCAAGGTCACCGGATCTATTATGGACAGATGTCCCGGGATTATACAATCCCTCTTCATTCTCGAAGACCGAGGTCTCCAGATCACTTTAGGGCAAGTTCCTAGGGATGATACAATCCCGCCACGTTCTCGAGGACCGAGGTCACCGGATCTATTATGGATAGATGTCCCACGATGATGCAATCCCTCTTCATTCTCGAAGACCGAGGTCTCTGGATCACTTTAGGGAAAGTGCCCAGGGATGATACAATCCCACTGCAACATCATTGCTTCCCCTTTCGGGGAAGATCTTTTTGAACCACACCAAGCTTGTCCCAAAAGTGTTCAAACTTTACTCGGGACAGAGGCTTTGTCAATACATCAGCAACTTGTTCATCAGTACTCACATACTGGAGCTTTATGGCTCCCTTCTGCATCATATCTCAAATGTAGAAATATATGATTTCTATGTGCTTTGATCTGTCATGAAACACAGGGTTCTCTATCATCTTTATACAACTTTGGTTATCACATAGAATCACGGTAGTGTCCAACTCTAGGTTGAATAATCCTAACATTAGCTTCCAAAGCCATATGGCTTCACAACTAGCAGAGTAAGCTGCTATATATTCTACTTTGGCTGTGCTTAGTGCAACACTGGATTGCTTTCTACTAAACCATGAGATCATAGCAAATCCCAGACTATAACATCCACCTGATGTGCTTTTTCTATATGAGATACTTTCAGCCCAATCTGCATCTGTATAGCCATACAATCTATACTCATGGCTATTATCATAATATAGACCAAAGTCTATAGTTCCTTTCAAATATCTCATCACATGTTTTGCAGCTACCAAGTGAACCCGTCTAGGTTGAACTAGATATTGACTTAAGGTGTTCACAACAAAACATATGTCTGGCCTGGTATTTTTTAAATACATCAATGACCCAATGATCTGTCTGTAATGAGTCACATCCACTAAGTCTGATGAGTCATCATTTAACAACTTCAGGTTGGAATCCATGGGTGTGGACAAGGCTTTGCATTCCAACATGTTGAATCTTTTCAATATCTCTACTGCATACTTTCCCTGATTGAGAAAGATTCCTTCTGAACTTTGACATACTTCCATACCTAGGAAATAGTGCATTAACCCAAGGTCTTTCATCTCAAATTCTTCTGCTAGTCTCTTCTTGCTTTTCGTAATTTGTTTATCATTTCCTATCAAGAATAAATCATCCACATATAGTAGTAGGATGACAGGTTCATCTTCTATAACCTTAAGGTAAAGGTTAGGATCAGATTTACTCTTGGTAAAGCCCAAGCTTGACAGGAAACTATCCATCCTCTCATACCAAGCTCTAGGAGCTTGTTTAAGACCATACAAGGCCTTCTTCAACTTGCATACATGAGTATGTCTGTCTTCAACTTCAAATCCTTGAGGCTGTTCTATCTAAACTTCTTCTTCGATAACACCATTCAGAAAAGCTGTTTTCACATCCATCTGGTGTAAGTCCCACTTCATTATGGATGCAAGTGCCATTATAGTTCTAATCGAAGTATATCATGCTATAGGAGCAAATGTCTCTTCATAATCAATTCCCTCTTTCTAAGAGAAACCTCTGGCCACAAATCTTGCTTTATACTTCTCAATACTTCCGTCAGCTGCATGATTTATTTTGAATATCCATTTGGAGGATACTATACTCTTTCCTTCTGGTTTGGGAACTATATACCATACATCATTCTTCATTATTGACTGGTATTCTTCAGTCATTGCTTCTACCCATTCTTTCTTCTGTACCGCTTCTTCATAGTTTGCAGGTTCTTGTTCTACCAAATCACACATCAAGGCTATATAGTTGGAAAAGTATTAGGTTTCTTTATTTCCCTTGTAGAGCCTTCAAGAGCTCCATATCTTTCTGCCTCTCGTAAAATTTCTCTTGTCCAAGCAGGCTTTCTTTTTCTTGATATCTCCATCATGGGAGGTTCTTGTGGTTCTGCCATGTCATGTTCTTCAGGAGCTTCATCTTCAGGGAGACATGTAGTTTCTTTATTTCTGGGTGGTGTCTCTTCTTCATACACTTCTTCAAGTTGGCACTTCCTGGATCTCTTGAGAGCTGCCTCTTCATCAAATGTCACATCTCGACTGATTTCCATGTGGTGGAATGCAGGAATGTAGATTCTGAATGCTTTGGATACTTCACAATATCCAACAAATATCCCCTTCTTTCCAGAAGGGTCTAATTTGGTTCTTTTCTCTTTTGGAATATGGATATATACTGGACAACCAAATATCTTGAGGTGACTTACCTTAGGCTTCTTTCCCGTGAATATCTTGTTGTATAGGTATGGACACCTTATAACCATAGGTCTGGGATTACCAACATACTCAAATAACTTGCAGACAATTGACTCTAGAGTGCATTAAAGGAAATAGGAGGATGAGAAGGACTTACTCGATTCACGAAGGTTGATCCTTGTTGTTCCTCTTCCACTCTGCTTCTCCTCCAAAGTCTTCAAGTTTGCTCCTCCTTCACCTGTCAAGAGTCAATCTTCCAAATACAAAATGATTCATATATATAAAAACAGGTTAGATAAATCATATATAAGATGCAGGAACATAAACATTTATCAAACCAAGATACATGAAACACATATGGAAGAAGGATTCTCTTTATTAGCAATAATGAAAGAGTTTAGATTACAACCCAACGCCTGAGACAAGGACTCCTCTGCAACTAAAGGATTCTGAGTTCCACTGCTCCAAAGACTTCTGTATCAAATCCACCAGCATAAATTTTCTCTCCAAGTGTGTATATCCAACACCCTCCCCAAGGCCTATATTTATATGGATGAAAATAAGGCAGTTTCGAAGGTTGAGGAGGTTGAGACAGTTAAGAGGATTAAGGTAAATGGCTTAACTAATCTCAGATAAACGTGTGTTTTATTGTTAAATGTCAAGGGACATATCCGCGGGTATGGAGAAGGACAACCCGTGTATGATCCATGAGTTTCCACAAGAGCAACCCATGGATACATCCATCTGCGACTTGTAACACCTGACACTCACATATGATCCGCGAGTTGCATGAATATAAGGTCGCGGATATGACTTGACATAGTCAAAAATCAAAGTAATCAGCTGGATGAATGTGGAATGTATTTTATCATAAGCCTATCTATAGTGTTTTGGGAAAAACTCAATCCATAGATGTCCTTTTGTGTGCCAACATGAGGAATGTCGGCACTCGGACAGAGAGGTGCCATTCAAGTGGATAACAGGTGCCCCCTAATGTGTGACGTCAGAGGGAAGCGATGGCTGAAATACATTATAATATTTATCTTTGGAGAACTCAGAAATCCAATGGAGTAGAGAGAGTACCTGAAACAAATACATAGTAATGTCATATACAAAGTTACATTTGAGGATGCTATGTTCAATTTACTGAAACACTAGCTCCTTTACAATATTTGAGTACATCATATAATACGGGTAAAAAACCACGTGTATTACAAAGGTGGATTGAAGCCACAATATACAATAATGATGAGTCTTCAAAGATCTGGAAGCTGTATATAGGAAGAGAACATAGTCTTGCGCAACTTAGTCCATAAGTGAGGGACTAAGGTCTTCATAAAGGATCCCAAAGAACCAGTACAATCCAAGCCATGTGAATAAGGGTAAGCTGAAGTCGAACATGGAAAGGATTCAATAGTTTGTCAATCAATAGATGATAATCGACAACTGAAGAAAAGGAATTCACTAATAATGACAGTGAATCCTGAGGTACTATCATCAAAACTCGAGGTCATCGTCATCAGGAAGTGTTGAAACAGAATCATGTTGTGATAAGGAAGGCAATAGATCCTCCAACAGATCACAAGAGTGACTAGGAACTGGGAAAAAGAAGGGAGACACAAATATATAACAGATATAAAAATGATGGGATCAGGCTATAGATCATACATTGAGTAGAATCCTTGAACAGTGAGCACAACACAGAGATGACCCAAGGTAGCGTATAACTTATAGGTAGAACAACTAGACTTATCTGTCATGTAGGAGACATGATCAGATTCCCCAGGTATAATGGATAAGAGGAGGAGTAAGAGACCCAAAGTAATAGCTGAACAAAAGTGGACACTGAAACATGGATATCGGAAAGCAAAGAGTGCTATGTTCAAGGATGACATGCTGCCATTACTGAAAACAAGAGAAAACTTCTTCCTTACCTTCCCTGTTAAATTTTAATGAGTCCAGGAAAGTCAACTTGGTTCCCTCTTCATTTTTTAACAAGCTGGAAGAGATGGAAAAATAATGCTTGATAGTGCTACTGATTCGTGGATTTAATGAGCTCGAACTAGTACATGCTCAGTTGGCATTTTCACATTTAGAGAGTCTGAAAAATCCAAAGAAGACTCCAGGGGGGTCCTTTTTCATCCAATTTAGTCTCCTGAGGCCGAAAAAGTATAAAACAAACCACATAAGAACTCTCTTAACTTCCGAAGAAGAAAAGGTGAACCTTTTTCGTACTTAGTCAAGAAGGTCTGAAAAAGGTTAAATTACCACCTACCTAATGCTCCTTCCAAAACAGCATAAAATAGCTTGAGTTTTACGAGTGTGAACGAAAGCAAGATCACTCGGAAAGATCCATTTGGTTATGAGAAATGGGGCTTACAACAATAAACTAGTTGCTTTGTTCTTAAGTGTTTAATGAGCATGACAAAGACACAAAGTACACTCATAATCTTTTTCATGTTTGGGTCCAAAGCACGAAAAAGAGAAAACTAAGCTCAAACCGGGTGTTCCTTTTCCATAAATTTAGTCCCTTGGGTCTGGAAAAGTGATAAACCTATACCTAAGAATACTCTTCTCAATTCAAAATAAAAGAGAGTGATCCTTTCTCGTATTATTCCGCATGGTCCAAGAAAGAGATAACCTACTGCCAATGCGGATTCCCGTTCACATATTCTTAACGAGCTTGAATGGACGAGATAACTCGGCAGTCAAGTATATTTTGAAGGAGTCAGACCTGGGCCTAAAGAAAATCCATAAGGGCAGGGAGTCCTATAAAGGGATAGATTGTAAAAAGAGATTCAAAAGAATCTCTATTTGGCTTGAAAAATAGCTAAGAGGATACCCCTGGGCCTGAAACAGTGGCAGCATGAGTACCAAAGGATGACAAAGACATATAAAGAGGATACTCATGAAATAAGGGTCCTAGCCACGGAAGAACAATGGTAAAGACAAGGGAATAATGGCTTATAATACCATAGTATGTGGCAAAATGTTGAAAGCTAAGGTTAATGTGGAGTGAAAAGATGCCAACAAGTGTTGGAAATAACAAAACCACCGTATTGGAGCAACAACACTTTGTAAAAAGTGATAAACCTGTTCCAAGACACAAAGAGTATGGTATTAGTTGATTGACATTTAAAACTATAGAAAAAGACCCACTTTATGAAATATAATTTCTATAAATAGTTTGAAAATTAAAACAAACTCACCATTTGAACTTTTGAGCCATAAAAAGCAAGATTTACCCTCTACCTTTGATCAATCATTGTGGACAATTGGACCGACGAAATCGAAATCCGCCAGCTTCAGGTAAGCCTACACCCTAAGCTCTTCAAATTGATCCAAGCAAATGTTAAGTTTAATGGTGAATTCAATATTTAAAAGCCTCCAAAACCATAGCAGGGCGCATCCGCGGGTTGCTGATATGGAAACTCACGGATACACGTTATATCTGCGGGTTGCCTAACTAGACAGCCGCGGATGGTACGCGACTTGTCTAATTAGACAGTCGCGGTTACTGCGTGGAGGAGAAAAGCTCACTTATATGTAAAATTTTTGAAATTTTAATATGGAAATACTAAATCCAATTGCTTGTATTTGCTAGGTAAAATATGGTTCTGGAATGGAGGGAAAGGGAGCACGAAATAATGGACCAAGCGGCGCTCCAAAGTGCTCCCACCATGCATGCATTGAGGACCAGTGGGCTGCTGAAATTCTTTTGTACATCACCCATGCGGGCCAATGTCCGCATACTTGAGTTCATGGTCAATTATTGGGATCATGATATGGGGATGTTCAATCTACAAGGTGAAACCCTAGAGCTTACCGTGGAAGACATATATTTCATTACCGGGTTGTCACGACGAGGGTCACCGGTGAACTTGGAGGGAACTGGAAAGGGCGGTGACCCCTTAAGTGTCCAAAACTATATAGACATATTCTGTACACCAAGTACTCAGAGAAGGGGAACCAGCGTTCCAATTGCAGATATCCAAGATTTTACTCTCCAGGTATTAGCTAGCACCATTGTGAGAATAGCAGGATCTTCAGCGTTACATTTGGCCACCAGGAATCAAATGAGGATAGAATTTGACTATTTTAGAGGTGCTCTCTATGATTGGTGCTCAGGATTTTCCTCCATCATGAGGAGACACCTATCCGACTGCAAGAGAGGAAGATGCAAGAATTTTGGCTATGCAAGCATATTAGTGGTGTTCTTCTTCGAGAGAGTACCAGCAATGAGCCCCGCTATACCATTACCGATCAGATCTCCACGTCAGCCGAGCCTTAGCAGGCAGGGAGACATCTTCCTCCATCAAGGAGGAGGGGACATAGTACATAGTGTCTATGATGATGACTTCTACACATGGTGGGAATGACAGCTGCTGGCATTGAAGCAGTTTCCATATGTTGGCTTGGACTTTCGAGGTGACCCCGACCTTGTCCTCCCTCCAGGAGGAGCATGGGGTGAGCTAGGTAAGTAATTTTTTAATTTTATCATTTTCAAATTTTTATGAATTTTTCAATGATAGATATATACAGATGTACCAATATTAACCCTATTCATGTGTCAAAATGCAGATATTGGACTGGTCCACCCTGAAGGGCACCCTCGCATGTTCGTTCGTCTGGTTGTAGGGGAAGACCCAGGATTGATCAGGGTACTAGAGGGGAAGCTGGCCAGGCTGACCCAGCGAGTACCTATGATACGGATTGAGCATATACCTACAGCCATGCAGGAGTTTGTAGTAGGAGTTCCACCAGTTTGGCTACGTCTTTTCAGACGAGTGGCTAGAGCAGTGCTTGTATATAGAGATGCGGTGGAGGCTGTTGAAGCTGAGGAGGCTGAGGAAGCCAGAGTACGGAGGGATCATGGGGACCAAGGAGGTCCTAGTGGCCAGGGCAGCCCTTCCTAGTTCTAGGGAATTTTGATGGACTATGATCCACTTTTTGTACATTTTGTATATGACGGGATTTGAGGATTAGACTTGACCTACCTATGAGCAGATAATTTACATATATATATATTAGTGTTTGTTGTCAGTTTATTTACAAGTGTTTCTTATATGTTTGCTGTATATTTTTATAAAATGTGTGTTAGATACCAATCCAAAATGTAATTAGCATATGCATCAGTCAATGAATTTTGGTTTCGTGGAATATGATTGAAAGTAATAACTTCAAAATGTCTTTCCAATAAATGAATTTGCATGAAATGACATAATAAGATAAGATTTCATACCTGATAAGCTTGATTGAGCTAGGAAACCACCAACTGAGAGTCCAAACGGACCTCAAGATGGGTGATGCCATGTGACAAAGCATCCCATAGGAGCTCAATGAAAGCCCTATACTCAGCAACATTATTAGAAGCAGGACCTAAACAAGTGCCTCCCACGGCAACAAGCTGTCCTGAGGGAGAATAGATAACCCATGCTGCCGAAGCTAGGTTACAAGTATGACGGCTGGCACCATCAGCGAACCCTATATACCATTCAGAAGACATCTGCAACAACCAGTAGATAGTATAAAAAACAAAACTGACAACCTAATGTACATAAAAAAATACATACACTAAAAATACAAGAAAAAATGCTAAGCCTAAGCGTAGTCCTTCTTCAAGTAGAGCCCATTTCTAGGCTTAGGCAGCTTATTCCCGTCAAAATCAACTAATTCATATGCGCCTTTACTCAATACCTTCGACACGATATAAGGTCCTAACCACATAGCCTTGAATTTTCCTGCCCCCAGAGCTTCTTTATCTTGGTCCCAAAGCAAGACAAGTTCTCCTTCAGAGAAAACCCTAGATTTGACCGATTTATCATACTGAGCTTTGACCCGATTTTTATGAGCTTGATTAGCAATCAGCACATCTCTACACTGTTCATCAAGGTGTTCTAAATGGACCAGACGTTCCTCAAGCTCAATCGTATCAGGTAGCACATGAATGGCTATCTTCAAAGACGGGATTTCACATTCAATTGGAGTGACTGCTTCCACCCCGTGAACAAGTTGGAAAGGGGAGAAACCCGTGGTAGTCTTTACGTTGGTTAGGTAGGCCCAAAGAGTAGCATATAACATGATGTGCTAGTTAGAGAGGGCTGCATCAATTGTACGTTTAAGGATAGTTTTTAAAGTCTTGTTGACATCCTCAACCTGACCATTTTCTTGCGGATAGTATGGAGAAGAATGTTCTTGTCTAAATCCGAGCATGGAAGTCAATTCCGTCATCATGTTATTTTGAAAATGACTGCCATGGTCAGTGAAAATCACTTTGGGAATACCAAACCTTGCAATAATCTGATTGAAAACAAATAAAGCTGTTGTTTCCCCATCAGCTTTGAAAGTAGGCATTGCCTCTTCCCATTTCATAAAATCATTCAACAGCGACAATGATGTATTTATGCCCCCCAGCCGAGACTGGGTTGCATGTCATGTAATCTATCCCCCATTTCATAATGGGGCCTACTGAGACAATGAGAAATAATGGAGCAGAGTGTGACCGCATTTTCCTGGTGTAAAGCTGACATGGATGACAGTGCTTCACTGCTTCCACACAATCTTTAAATATTGTGGGCCAGAAATAACCAGCACGCAATATCTTATGGGCCGTTGCTAACCTAGATAAATGACCCCCACATGCTCCACTATGGGAATAATTTAGGACAATCTCCGCTTCCTCATGATTAAGGAAACGACGCAACATGGAATATACCCCTCGTCGATATAATGTATCTCCTATAATGAGGTAGTTTTTGGCATGAAGGTGTAACTTACGTCGTTCCTCCCTAGAGGAAGCTGCAGGGTACTTCAAAGTCTGGAGATATATAAGAATATCCATATACCAAGGATCAGAGGTGGATATTAGGAAAATGTGCTCATCTGGGAATGAGTCATCTTCAACCACTACATCTTCATCAGTAGGAAATTCTGCTATAAGCTCAGCAAAAACTAAGGACTTCTTAGACTTAGCGGACTGGAAAACCAAGTCAAACTCTTGGAGAATGACTATCCATTTGTTAAATTTTCCCCCAACAATCCGTTGAGATAAAACATTTTGGAAAGGATTCACATCCACCACTACTGTGGTGGTCCTTAGTAAAATGTAGTGACATAACCTCTGCACAGCATAAACAACTGCTAAGGCTAACTTCTCGACGTGGGAGTATCTAAGTTCAGGTCCAGCCAAAGCATGGCTAAGATAATAAACGACATGCTCAACAAGCTTATCTTCCTCCTGGACTAGTACTACCCCGATGGTCGACTCCGACGCGGCCAGATACAACATAAAATCACTAGAATAGTCTGGTGGGCGTAATAAGGGTGCCGACAGCAAAGCTTTTTTCAATGCCTCGAACGCAAGTTGTGCGGTTTCATCCCATATAAATGGGGTGTCCTGTTTGAGCAGGGGCATGAAACCTTTAGTGATCTTGGCATAATTAACAATAAATCATCGAAGAAATTTAGACTTTCCTTCCAGGCTTTGAAGTTGCCTGAGAGAACGAGGAGGAGGCAGATTTACAATGGCCTCAACTTTCAATGGATCCACCTGAATGCCTCTACTAGAGACAATGAACCTGAGTAATCTTCCTGACTTGACACAGAACACACACTTGTGGGGATTCAAGTGAATTTTATAATATCTTCATCTCTCAAAAATCAACCGTAAATGATCTGGATGCTGGATCCTCTTACGAGAATGTGCGGGCAGATCATCAAGGTATGGTTCGACAATGGTTTTAATGTCATGAAAAGCAAAGTTCATAGCCCGTTGAAAGGTTGCCCCAGCATTTTTCAATCCAAAGGGCATTTTCTTGTACGCGAATGTACCCCAAGGGAAAATGAAAGCAATTTTATGCTGGTCTTCCGGTTTGATTTGGATTTGATTGTAGCTAGAGAAACCATCCATAAACGAAAACACCTCACTTCCCACACATGCATCTATGATCTGATCTATAAATGGTGTGGGGTAGTTGTCCTTAGGACAAGCTTTATTGAGGTATCTAAAGTCTGTACAAACGTGAATAGTCCCTTGCTTTTTATCAACAGGAACAGGGTTGGACACCCGTTCAGTCAAAGCTATGGGATATATGAAACCAGCTTTCAATAGATTTTCGACTTCTGCTTTCACAGCCGCCACTTTACGCGGGTTCACGGGTCTTAATTTTTGTCGAACTGGTTTGGCATCAGGATAGGTTCAGATTTCATGTTCAACAATAGATGGATCTATGCCTGGCATCTCCTCATATGACCAGGCAAATACATCGCGAAATTCATTGAAAAGGGCAGTATAGATAGAAATCACCTCGGGAGAGTAGTTTGCACCTATATATATGTTTTCCACGACATCGGGGTTTATAGAGATGTTAATAGGTATAGTTGCGGAAATATTTTCCATATTCCCCTCGGCAAAAAATCCTTCCCTAGGCAAGGGATTGATAGGTGTATCAACATCTTCTGACAGTCTCACGTGAAACTCTTGGTTTTCTATTCTGCTTAGTTATGGAAGAAAATAGGATCAATGATGAAGATCCTCACAAATATTATCATGTCCACTCATGGCTTCTAGAATGGCTTCATCAGAAGGTAAAACCATGTCTAAACAATCTATAGAATGTGAATAGTTTTCTGCCCATGCGGGCAAATAGACTTCTTCCAGATCATCCGAGACTGTTAGAGGATCTGGAATGGGATCAACAGTGGCTTGATTGATAGCTTGATAAGCTACTTCCACTACTGACAAGGGCACTTCCAGTTCATGTGGGGCTGGGAGAACCCAAGGATCAGTCCTATCGACAACCGTAGCTATAGACCTTCCCACACTAGTAGAACCAATGTAATTAACCGAGGCTGGAAGATTGAATGTGCCCATCAGTGATGTATACATTCCAGCCCCCAAGCTCTGTGCAGCAGGTTTGGCCTGATCAACCAATGGCACAGCGGAATCATTAGACTCTAAACAACCTTTTCGGGTAAAATCAAGTTGATCAATAATAACCAACTTGCCCTCATGTGGAAAAACCACGACACAAAAAATGGCCGATGCAACAGCAGACATTGCATAAGTCCAATTCCTTCCCAGAAGCAAATTGTAGTCCAAAGGAGCATCAATCACTTCTACTTCAACAGACACTGCTTTGCCTGCCAAATTAATCTCAAAAGCTGGCAGGATACCATGCGGACAGAAGGATATTCCATCAAAAGCAGTAAGTAAAGTGTTTGATGGGACCAGCTCTGGGGATCCAAGAGCTTTCCAACAGGCCAGGGACATAACACATGTAGAGGCCCCCTCATCAACAACTTCTCTTCCAATGGTCTTACCACCATGGACAACATCTATTGATAGGGATACATGGTAAGGCAGGTGAATTTTAACATCTGATAACTGAAATTTCGCCATGAGACTCGAAGAGTCCATGCTGCCTAAAGCTACTAAGAGGGCATCCCGCTGAGCAGGACAACTCTGTAACACCTCTAAAGCTGACATTGCACATGGGGTTTGAGCTAAGTCTTCAACCACGGAGTAGTTAGAAGTAGCCCTAGCATTTGGGTTATGCAAAGTCTTCTTAAAGACACCTTTGGGTATCTTCAGCATTATTTCAGCAGGTTTCTCTATTGTGAGAGGGTTGGAAGGTTCACCTATAGATTTACCCTTCTCAGGAGTCTCTTTCTCATAGTTTTTTTTCTTGGTCTGTAACAAAGTCGAAGATCGAACCATGTTGATATAGTTTGGGTCAGGGGCAGTTTGAGTGCCCCCTGCTACGTTAGAAGCTAAAGCAGAGTTCTGTCCTTGGGGAAAAGGATCCTTCAGGACAGCCGGTTGTTGAGCTTTGAGCATCTTTTGGGCTTGATCCATAAGGGGACAAAGGTGAATAAGGTGGTCCTCTTGGCACAACTTACAAGGGAACTTGACCTTCTTCTTTTCTTTCTTGCCCCCATCAGCATTGTTTGTGGGCTTTTGCTTGTTTTGGTTTCCCTCTCCCTTCTTACCTTTATTCTTCTTCCCACCGGGCTACTGATTTCCCTTCGAAGAGGTTTGTACAAAAACATTTGCATTCTGGGGGGAGGGGGCAACCTTTTCTTCCTCCGCCGTAGACTGTTTGACAGACAACTGGTGAAGTTGTTTAGTCAAAGACTCTACGATGGGAGAGTTAACGGATCCAACCACACCATCGGCATGGGGTCCAGGCTTTTAGGCTTCTTCGCCTCGTGCGAAGGCCTCGGTGCCCCAGGGATGATCTCATATAATATCCCATATTTTGAATAAATCAAATCCAGTTGTTGGCCCCTGAGTATGTATTCTTCTTCATTCGTCACTCCTGAGGTGGATACGTCCTTAGATATGTATGGAAACAATGATTTAAGGAACCACTCTAAAAGCAACTCAGGAGGGATAGTGGCTTTGATAAGGCTCTTTCGCCTCCTCCATTCTTGGATATGATCTGAGATGTGGGTAGCGTTGTTTTGTCTAAAAGTAGACAACAAGTCCGTTCCGAAATCGTATCGGGCCGAAAGCTGAAAGTGACTAAGAAAATCACTAGCCAAGTCCCAGAAACTATTGAAAGCAACAGAAGGTAGTTCAATATACCATTTCACTGTCCTACCTATTAGGATTCTCTGGAACAGCCTCAACCTCACTGAATCTTCATTCAGCGAATTTGAAGAACACCATAAATGGAATGTGGTGGCATGAGCCCCAGGATCTTCACCAGTTTTGCCTTCGAACTTAGGGATGTCTGACGGCAATTTGGTGGGAATAGGTGGCCACAAGGGGTCATGCCTCACTGGGTCATTCATCAATTTTGACAAATCTGGCAAGTTTAAAGTTGCAGGAAAGGAATTTTGGGCGAACCGGGGTATTAAATGTGCCAACTTGGGGATTAGAGGGACCTACCCCCGAATGCCCATGGGTAAAAGTGGGGTTGCCCCCTGACACCGGTTGCAAAGTGGGAAGGTTGATTTGAAATGGATTCCATCCGTAATCCACTGTATTGTGTGTGGGAGGTGCAGTGTAAGAAGTTCGAGCTGTCCCCATAGAAGCAGGGGTCTGAAAGATAGGAGTAGGTATCCCTCCGCTAAACAACGAAAAGGGAGAGCTCGTGTATGGGACCGAAATAGGGGTTTGGAAACTTTTCCCATAAGAGGTATTGTTCCCAAACTGCACTCCTACATAGGAAGGAGATGGACCTACGTATGGACTGGATGGGGGAATGTGCCCCCCATTCCAAGGAAATCCTTGGACAAAGGCCGAGGATCCTACCGGACCACTTTGGGTAGTATAAGGAAAGGAAGAAGGAATGGTAGGTATACTGGAGATCCCAGTAACCATGTCACCAGAAGTACCTACTAAGTTTGAGTGACCGGTGGTTGAACCACCCGGCTCGCTGGAGTCAAAGGTGTAGAAGGTAAACTAGATCTAGGGGCACTTACCGGGGGAGGTAGTACCCCTTCAACCGGAAGGGTTAAGGTGAGCACAAAGTAACTTTCTTCCATAGAAGACATGATCCTACCCACAGGGACACCTAATACAAGTGAATCAAAAGGTCTAACCTGAACGATCACAGGATCATTTAAATCAGTCAAGGGGGTGTTAAAGTTTCTTGCAAACTCGTCAGTCTGCAATTCTTCTATCTCAACTGTGTCAAAATCAAAATGGTTAGCTATCAATTCTGGTTCACCAAGAACTTCACTTATCCCTACTGGTTCAAATGAACCGTCAGTGTCTAATCTTCGCCTTTGGGGTAAAGGTGGAGGCTCCAATGTGGTGAGAGGAGGAAGGTTTCTCAACCTTCTTGACCTTCTAACAGGTTGGCCCTCCAGAATTAGAAATTTGACAAATCACACCCTAAGGCCAACTAAACACAGGAAAAACCACAGAGCATACACTATAAAAATCCTAAAGCCTCAAGCAAGCAAACCAGGGTAAAAGATTACTTTCCCAAAGAAAGCTGATGAATGATTACTTGGCATCCTTGAAGTGGTTCTTAGGCACAAGCGGAGGAATCACCCACCTCCCTCCTACACTTTCAACAAGGGTTACCTTCCAAGACCGTTCAAGGTGAACCAGAAATAACCTTCCAGGTTACCTAAGTATGAACCCTAAAAGACAAGAGACTAAAGGCTACGTTGGCTATACCAACAGTCTGGGGGGACAGTCGCAAGCCAGACTCGTACGTATGGGCAGGGTAGCTGATCCCAAAACTCTGTCTAGGACAGAATCCCCAGATGCACAAAAGTCCTGAGTTACGCTTTGACAAGGATTCGGAGGGTTATCTCCTCTGTCCAAGCCTCCACGTGGCCTCGTGCTTAACTCCCGTTTGAGAGGAGCTTCCCAGATATAGTGATAAAGTCAAAGATTTACCTAAAGAAAGGTCCACTACGTCTAAGTTTTATAACTTGTGGGAATTTTACACTTCATATCCCACAAGTCTAGCCTAAGCTAGTAGGTGAAAGGCCCCTAAAAACAAAAGATTACTAGTAATTTTTAAATTATGCATTTATTTTAAAGGGTTGTTTGTTACTCGGAAGGAAATGGAGTGGTGTACTTGTGGTGTTTTTGACTCAAATAAAAAATAAATGAAAGTAAAGGTGTATTCAAAGCAAAATTGCCATTATAAAAACAAACTTCTTTTTCTTTTTTGCAATTATGTATTGATGAACTGAATGCAACGATGAAAGAAACTAAGCCTATATTTTTTGTAGCTTTTGAGGTTATATTTTTAAATTGAAATAAACACTACTTATGCAACAAAACAAAATGCAAAAGCTTAACAATGTTTTCTTTTTGCTTTTAAAAATACTCAAAATTCTACCATGCATCTACAATGCACTATACTTGAGCAAACTTGAATCTTATTGACTGTATAAAAGCAACAAACTGAAGCAAACAGGCTGACAGAACCAACAGACAACCAATAAAGGAAGGCTAGGAACCCTAGCTTGGGTGCATATAATGACAAAAAAACTGTAGACTTATAAATACAAGTGACAACCAGCCACAGTCAAAAGACAGACTGGAAAAACAAAATCCAAGACCCTGATCACTGATCTGGACAAAGACACTTTAACCTAGAACCCAAACAGGCCAAGCTACTTCAGCATGAAAACATGAAGTAAGCCAAGCAAAAGAAACTCAAAGGATTTTGAAAAAGCACAAAGTGTGATCACCAACAGTATTCAGACAAGCTACATAGCATTCATAAAGAAAATCAACTCAGAAACAGGGATTACACAAAGAAAAGAACAAGCAAACTTTAACTTAAAAATCCCTACTTCTAGGCATATCCGCGACTGTATATAAGTGCAACCCACAGATGATACGCAACCGTTCAATACAGCAACCCACATATGCAGACTTGCATCCGCGACTGTGCAGAAGAGAAACTCATGGATAGGTCTAAAATTTTCTCAAAAACAAAGAAAAATCCAAAAAACTTTCAAATACTGAGGCAAGTATGAACCAGGATACAAGATCACACACAGACTTCAAAGCAAAGACTGGTCAGGGTAATAGAAACAACATACAGCAGTCTAGGCATCCCCAGCGGAGTCGCCAGTTCTATTGTACAGGTATGGACACCTTATAACCATAGGTATGGGATTACCAACATACTCAATTAACTTGCAACCAAAGGATTCTGAGTTCCACTGCTCCAAAGACTTCTATATCAAATCCACCAGCATAAATTTTCTCTCCAACTGTGTATATCCAACACCCTCCCCAAGGCCTATATTTATATGGATGAAAATAAGGCAGTTTTGAAGGTTGAGGAGGTTGAGACAGTTAAGAGGATTAAGGTAAATGGCTTAACTAATCTCAGATAAATGCGTGTTTTATTGTTAAATGTCAAGGGACATATCCGCGGGTATGGAGAAGGACAACCCGCATATGATCTGTGAGTTTCCACAAGAGCAACCCATGGATACATCCATCCGTGACTTGTAACACCCGACACTCACGTATGATCCGCAAGTTGCATGAATATAGGGTCACGGATATGACTTGACATAGTCAAAAATCAAAGTAATCATTTGGATGAATGTGGAATGTATTTTATCATAAGCCTATATATAGTGTTTTGGGAAAACCTCAATCCATAGATGTCCTTTTGTGTGCCAACATGAGGGATGTCGGCACTTGGACAGAGAGGTGCCATTCGGGTGGATAACATATCTCTTCTGGAGTTTTGAACCCAAAAGCACTGTGAGATATTCTATTTTGTACATACACAGCAGCTCTTGTCACTTCTTCCCATAGGTGCATTGGAAGATCTTGATCATATATCATTGTCTTCACTGCCTCCATGATGGTTCTGTTCTTTCTTTCCGCTACCCCGTTCTGTTGGGGATTATAGGGAGTAGTTAGTTCCCTCTTCATTCCTACATCTTTGCAAAAGGCATCAAACTCTTTTGAGGTGTACTCTCCTCCATTGTCCGATCGAAGAATCTTAATTTTCTTGTCAGAAAGATTCTCTATCAAGGCTTTGAACTCCTTGAATTTCTCAAACACTTCACTCTTTGCCTTCAAGAAGTATATCCAAGTCTTTCTTGAAAAATCATCAATAAATGTGATATAATATTCAAAGCCACTTAAGGATGTAGAAGACATTGGACCATGTACATCTGAATGAATCAATTCCAACGTACCTTTTTTTTTTGTTTCACTCTTCGGGAATGGATTCTTGATGTTCTTTCCCTTCGCACATCCTTTGCAAATGCCTTCATGCTTGATCTTCATGTCTGGTAATCCCATCACTACTTTGTTCACATGAGGTAGAGCCTTGTAATTGATGTGGGCAAGCCTTCTATGCCATAGTTCACTAGGGTCAGTGGACTCATGCACAAAGGTTGTTTCTGAGTGCCCCTTGAGTTTATACAAGCCCCCTTCTCCAATGATGATTGCATCTTCAATATTCTTTCCTTTGGGCCACATAAGTACTTGACCATATATGAAAGCAACTATGAATCCTTTCTTATCTAAAGCTGAGATAGAAAGTAAATTTTTCTTTAAACCAGGTACATATAATACATCTTTCATTTTTAAGGGATTACCTAATTCAAGTTTGTAGCTTGCTTCACCAACTCCTTTGATCGGATATTGATAGTCATCTCCTAGGGATACTTTCTAAGGAGAGCTCTTTTCTTCAAGTTTTGATAGAGTTTTCTTTTGTCTCGCCATGTGCTTTGAAGCACCACTATCAATAAGCCAAGTGTCTTCTCCAGGAGTCACAGACCTAGAGAGAGTAGAAAACAGTACATATTCTTCCGCATCTTCTTCTCTTGCTTTCTTTCTCGAAGGTCCTTCATCTTCTTCTTCTCCATCCTCATCTTCAGCTAGATAAGCATGATATCTTTTGTTGTTGTTGATCCTCTGCTGATATTATTGCTTCTTTATAGGACAGTTTCTGGCAATGTGTCCTATCTTGTCACAGTGGAAGCATTGAAAACCAAAGTAGTCCTTACTTGATAGACTTTCTTTCGATCTTTGGAATCTTCTGGGAGGTTGATGCTCTTTGTGACTTCCCTTCTTGAAGATGGGTTGATTCCTTCTTATTTTTTTGGTATGAGTGGCTAGGGCTTGATCATCCTCTTTTAGTAAGGCTTCTCTATTTGCAACTCTAGTCTCCTCTTAAATGCAATCTTCCCATACCACATCAAACTGGATGCATTCCTTCCTGGCACACATAATTTGAATGAATTATTCCCAGGGTCTAGTGAGACCATTGAGAATAGTCATAACCATTTCATCTTCATCAAGCTTATCTCCAATAGCTTCTAGTTGTTCTTTGATCTAGGAAACCCTTGAAAATTAGTCTTGGATGGATTCTCCATGACTCATCTTGGTGCTCTTCAGTTGAGCTCTTAGATTCATCTTCCTGTTGATGTTTCTTCCCTCAAACATTCTGGAAAGGGCATCATACATTTGTTTTGGAGTCTTCTTGGATGACACTTGAAAACTTAAGTGATCCTTAATGGAGTCAGCAATAATTCTTTGTTCCCTAATCATATCCTTTCTGTGCTTCTCCTTGGCTTCAGCTTCTTCAGGTTCTGACACTTCCTCTTTTACATACTTTTCAAGATCATTCTCTTGGAGAATGAGACCAATCCTATATTTCCATGCTCGAAAATTCTCTATGCCTTCTAGCTTGTCTTCAAGCTTAGTGCTTAAAGTCATCTTGCTAGAGAATTACAAAAAAAAATGAAATTTTGTGTAATGAGAAACTGACCTTACCAGGATATATGCTTGAATGAGGTTAGATGACTGATATACTTGGATTCTGGAAGTCTCGATTCTTCACCTTTCAAATCAGACGATTCAGCTTCTGCAAATATTCCTGTCACTGTTTCTGTGATATCTCTGCAATATCTACCCCTCTGTGTCTAAAATTTCGTACTGAGGTAACCTCATATGTCCCTGATCCAAAACCATAGGTTTCATCAAAATTGGTTTCACCAATTTGGATTTATGATCCTTTTCCCAAGGTGACCTGTTACAGGACTGCTCAGAACAGTGAAGTTGTACAGCATGCCATGTGTCACTGTTTCATATTCTGGGTCTGAACTTTGGACCATAGAAATTACAGTCCATTCCCTTTGTGGAACATCTTCATAAATTCTATTTGGACCTCTGTAGCCCAAGAGATAGCAATTGTCCCCAGGTGTCCTATTTAGGGATGAATTCTGGAAGAGGATGAAACCCTAACTTGGAGGGAGAATATCTCTGAGAATATAGCGAATATAAAGCTTATTTTTGGACACAGTGTACAGAAGGGTTTTATATTCGGCCTCTACAATTTTCAGCTCCTAAAACTTCACCAATCTCAGGATATATCGAATGTACCAAAACTTAGCAATTTTAGTATTTAGGGTTTTTCTAGCTCAGGGTCAAACTAGGGTTTGACTTTCCCAGAGTTTCACCCAACCAAAAAACTTGATCCAGGTCTCTAGGATTCGATTTTGATGAGGAGAGAAATCCTATGCTGGACTCAGTCAAAAATTCTTCTTGTGCAAGAATCCCTAATTTCCCGCACCGAAAACTGAAAATGCTTGGAATCGAATTCCGCTTCGACAGAAAGATGCACCCTTTAATGGAGAGTCAGCCTAGCCTTCTTTTGCTGATCAATTATGGAGAGAGAACCAAAAAGTAAGAATCCCTAGATTCTGTAGCTGCACAATGTCTTCTTTTCAGGGTGGCTCTGATACCATGTTAAATTTCCATATGCTTAGCTAAGACATTAGTATTTCATTTCATTTTCATGAGAAAAGCATATAAACAGGATCACTGAAAGATAGACAAGCACAACCATGAAAAAGGAACACAAAGATTTATCCTGGGAAAACCCTAAAGGGAAAAACCCGGCAAAATATTCCTCAATATAGATGCCCCAAAAAAGATAAAAGATAAAACCAGCAAGGAGAACAAAGCTTGATCCTCCTCCTTCTCCAGCCTTCTCTTCTCCACTAATGCACTACACAAGAGAGACTGTGTGTGTGTCAAATGAGGAGCACTACACCTCTATTTATATTCATCCGTTCACTTAATTTAACTCATTTGACATGTAGGCTCGAGTTAAATCATGTAGGCTCGAGTTACACATGTAGGCTCAAGTAACCACACTGGGGTGCTAATGACCCACCTTTACAATTAGAGTGGACTATCTCAAGACTCTTATTAACTCTTCCGATTAGGAGGATCGGGGTACAATGTAATACAAATGGTTCTCCCGGTAGGACCATCGGGGACCAAAAAAAGATACATATAGAATATTCTTTGAAGTTACAATATTTCAACAAAGAAGAAAGTAGTGGTGAAGACTATATTGTAAAAATACTCATACATGTGTGACTACCAAGACATTGTTGAAGAACGTTAGTCATTAAGTGGGATAAATGTTAGTGAGTTAATGTTATAAATTTTAGGCAGCAACACACACACATGTTTATGCGTGTACGCATAGACACATGTGCATGCTCCTAGAAACATGTGCATGCTCTTGTTTCTAGTTTTAAAAAACAAAGATCTTCCTTCCCGGTTTTGCTACAAATTTTCACTGGTTTTCTACCACTATTAACACGTTTTGTGCTCCTAAACTTTGCAATTTGGATCACACTCAATCATCAATTGGACACTCTTTTATCTATTGGATAGAATATCACTCTTGGAATCTAACAAACATTTTTAGTGGTCTTGGAAGTTAGTGGATACATTCAAACTATAAGTTTTCATTGCGAGAAGAGATCATTTTTAATAGGTATGGTGAATTGTAAATAATTTTTTTCATTCACAAGATTTGAGATCATTTCATTGATTTATTTTTTATCGTATGCCTACAACAATATCTCTCTCATAGACAAAAATTAATTTCACAAGAAGAATTCCCAATTTCACATCTAAACAAGTCTCATATTCTCCATGCAAGATGAAGTATGCAATGTGAACCACTAATGATTTTCACATGAATATATTTTGATTTCACACAATGATGGCATAGATGAAGTTATCTCTTGAGATTCTTCAATTTGAAAAAAAACCTTTGAAGCAATCATGGGAGAGGGTCCATATTGAATAGTTCACCAAGTTGTCCATATTCTCTATACAAGATGAAGTATGCAATGTAGACCAATAATCCTTTGCACATGAATGTATTTGATTTCATGCAATGATGGCATAGATGAATTTATCTCTTAAGACTCATCAATTTGAAAAAAAAACTTTGAAGCAATCATGGGAAAGGGTCCATATTGAATAGTTCACCAAGTTGTCCATAATCTCTCTACAAGATGAAGTATGCAATGTAGACCAATAATAATTTTCACATGAATATATTTTGCACATGAATAGTTCACCAATTAGATGAAGACGTGCTAAAGCTAAGAAAATTTTTTACTAAACGTGAACCCCACATCAAACACTTCCTTGAAACGACACAGATTGAACTCTATGAGAGATTCAGGAATGAGCACACACAATTGAACTTAGGCCAAAGGTCCTTTGAGAAATGTAAACCATGGTCATTCCTAAATGCATTGATCGGAACACATGCTGTTGTAGATACCATGTAGAATATAAATATTTTTATTTTTATGACACATATAAACATATATATTGTGATTTGCATACTAACATTGAGCAGGGATGCAATGAATCTATAATAGCACCGAATGCATTGAAATATTTTATCAGCAGCCTCATGTGTCCAAGGAATGAAGGACAAAAATACTATGGAAAATCATGTCTATATGGGAAATGTTCCAGGTGCAATGGGTTTTCTCTGTTGAACCGTTGCATTCATGGAAGCGATGAGCATCAATTTGGCAGTATGATCATGGAGTTGCAGAGCTTCAAGTGCGTAACCTATAAATCAGATAGTGCAAATGAAAGTAAAAATATTGCATTGGTGAAGTCACAGGTGAAAATGATTATTGCATGTTTTTCCTCTTACACGTTCAGTTTCTAAATATACATTCTTTAGAGGTCACATTCTAATACGACCCTTGTTTTCATGGAAACATCTACGAGTATGTGATTTTTTTACGGAGTTCTACAAGAAAACCGAGTAGTATGTTCACCATGTACATGTAGCGCAATGGAAGGATAAGAAATACATAAAATGCAGGGACAACTTTCCCATTTCGACCATATTGTCAATTGTGGATTTTGCAGAAAACTACACCCTTCAGCCACAAAATGAAATTCAGAGTCAATACTACCATTTCAACTAAGTCAGCATCATAGTACATTTAAGGTATAGGCATGGACCTGAGAGGATCATTAACAACAGGATAATACAGAAGGAGACAAAATTTTATATAAGTCATGACAAATGCCATGATTTGCATTATGTGCAACATTGTTTTCGAATTTTCTATGATCAAATAAAGGAGGGAGATATACAGATGGATCAACATTGGATATGGTCATATGGTTGTGCGGGCTAGTTCAAAAATGCCCAAGTCTTATTATGGATGAGTATGTTGCATAAGACTTACAATGTGCCGCATATATGGACCTAGTTTGAGACCGGGCACAACAAAGGTGAGCATGACGGGGCCACTGCATGCATCAAGACCGCACTATGAAGGGAGAAGATGAGGTTTACCAGAAACCCCCATATCAAAGATGCATAATACATAGTTCAATGGTTCTCTACAACGATATCAGATTGAACTAAAGTGTAGCATACATCAACAGGGGCAGGAAGGGCAGTCAATAATTTTTGGCAAGCGGTTGACATAGATCGATCGCGTTCCTATAGTCACAGAACAATACAAGGAACATATGGATTTCATTCGGCTCGAACCTCAAACAACCCCCTATTTGAAATATGGCTGCATAAACTTGCTTGATTTTACATCCCTTGGAGCAGTGGTGAATGGGATGAATTTGAATGCATGGATTAGGTTAATGATTGGGATTGTGTGTCACTTGTAGTATACCCATTTGTAGTCATTGAAACAACCCACTTATAGGAAGTTCAGTTAGTGATTTTGACAGACTACGACCATATCTCAGATTTTGTACATCCAAGACACATATATGCAGTTATTTCCCCGAAAGACAATGAATACGGCACATATTATTGGTTGGCATGATGCATTCGAGGTAAGAAAATTCTGAACTGATCATTGATTGATGATGAAGGCAATGAATTTCCTATTGGATCAATGGTGGTTGAGGGTGAATATATTAAACTAGATGGGAAATCAAGAAGAACCAGTGGGCAACCAAGTTCTATGGTCTATCACTTCACAAACTTGATTTTTTGCATGAACATCCATCTACAGACAATGTCAAACAAGGAATAAACCAAGGTAAGTTACTTCTTGCCTCATTCAAATCATGAGATATTGATGGAGACAATTAGCAACAGAGAGGATACAGATGGCTATATTGAATGAGATTGGGTAATTGCGCTTACACTCCTCTTACACTACCACACTAGCCTAACGTTCGACCACTCCTACCCTAAACATTTGACAACTTCTATGAGATGACTATTTAGATCTCTTAACCACTCCTCCTTCAACTTGCAGAATGTAGTTCACATACTAGAATGAAGCATGGGTAGGGCCGGTGCATTGTTTCCAGGGTTGCATGGACCCCACTCTGGAGAAACCCTATTTTGTAAAATTTGGCCTAGAGGTATGCCCACGCTGTGCAGATTCAGGGGGTGTTATACCTAAATCCTGTCACCACCATGTGATAAGACCCTTAACTTCCATGTTTTCCTTTAATCCCAGCACTTAGAGTGGAAACTTACTCTATTTGTCAATTCTACTTGAAAAAACTTAGCACCGCGCTTTCCTCATGGCCCATGAGTGGTACCTTGCTCAGCACTGCCTGTATCCAGTTTTCAAGAAGCGGTGCCACCCCCTATGTTCTTTGCTACAAAAGAGTTTCTCATCTAAATTGCTCTGTCATTAGAGAAGAAAAGCAGTACCCTGGGTAAAATGGGAAAAGGAGAAGTTTATCGATGCTTCTAGATCATGAGCCTCATGTCTTCCCTTATCCCTATCATTATGGGTTAGTTGAGCTCGAGATCCCCCATGGTAGGATCATGGATCCACCTCACCCACAATTCTCTCAACTATTCCTATCCATTGAGCCTTATAAATACAAGCTCATGTCCATATTTGAGGGGAATAACTATAGAGGTATTATTATGATGTTGGATTGACCACTTAGCCCAAGTCATTGGAGAGCATAGAGAGAAAATTGGAGCTTATGGGGATGAAGTGTTTGTCTCATGAAGGTGCTTGTCGACATTAAGGCAACAGTTGTAAGCTTCTCCATACATATTTAATGCAAAGCTGATTTTCGTCCCACATTATTGTTGTTCTGATTTCACATGTACATGTTGTTAGATTCCTTAGTCACTAACATGGATAAGTAGATGATTTTCTGGTAGCTTTGATGTGTTTGCATGTTTGATCTGATTGCAGGTACACAAGTTCAATATCGAAGCAGTATTGCAGGTGTCTACAATATTCTGGGAAGGTCTTCATCCTTTGTCATTCACTCATTTGTTCTGGATCTAAACCATTCAGACCAAAGGAACAACTTCTATCTGTAGAAGTTGCAATATTTCTGATTACAAATCGGGTGACTCCACTGGGGAATAGTGCATATCTTAGTTGATCTGATCTTCCTCGGTTCTTGAACTCTTGTCCGAATCTAGGCTGCATCTCCAACTCTCTTCAGTCAGATCTGCCATCTGACTTAGTGAATTTTGGTTTGAAACCTTTAGATCTGTTCAAATATGGATTATTTTGACTTTTTATGCTCTTTTTTACAGTCAATCCATCAATTTTTGCCTTGATCTAATCAATTTCTAACTTGATCTTTCATTCTCCTTTGTGTTTTGGATCTATTCAGGGAACCGCACTTATGCTATTGGCGAGAAGCGGTGCCACCTCCTGAACTCTGTTAGCCATAAGTGGTGCCATCATCTGAGCCTCATTATCCAAAAGCGGTGCTCATCCAGAACCTCTCTGTCAAGACCTCTCCAGCACGGTGCCAGGTAGGCCTTGTTCTAAGACTAATTTTTCATCATTTTTTGCAAAAAATTGAGTTTGTTTGCTTTCAACCCTACACTGTCAAGCTTGTGTGTTAGAATATGAATGCTCATGGTTTGAAATTATGTGGTAAAATATTGGTTTGATTGAAGATTTCAAAAGCTAGACTAGGCTTGTTGATTACTCATTTTCTTCCATGCTTGCTGGTTGTGATTGTGAAAGGAATTCTTTTTTGAAAGATTAGGCTGTAGTGAGGTCTCTTTTCATTTCTGTTATAAAGACTAAAAGAAAAAACATTTGATTAGCATCTTGATTTTGATTTTTTTGTTTTCATAGAAGACTTCTTTTTGCTTGTTAAAAAGAAAAAAATTTAGTGAGATTAGGTCATTATCATTATTGAGCATAAGACATTGGATCTCTGATTAGCCTCACAAGCTTTTAGGTTCTCTATGCTCTTTTGTCTCTTTTGCATTAGTACTATCTCATCAAAATAAAAAATATTGTAGTTTTAAGTTAGATCTATCTATGTTTTAAGAAAAATAAAAAAATAGAGTGCATATGCATTTAGTGTGCTTATTGTTTTTCTTTTAGGAAAAGAGACTCTTCCCCTTTTGATTGCTTTCAGAAAGAGAAATGAGTTTGGAAAGTGTTGCTTGTCTTTGATTTTGATTTTTTCAAGATAGTTGTTTGGAAATTTTTGGTTTTAAAACAAAATAAAATACTCTCTTTCCCTCCTGTAGGTAAGCATACCACAAACAGTAAAGTGAAATATTTGCATATGCATACTACATGGTTTTACTTTTTCTGTCAAAATTCCATGCATTCACCTAACCGTCCACTTTAAAATTAACGGTAGTTATAGCTTAAAATTTAAATAGAAATTTGAGTGATAGGTTAGAGACGTGTTTGGGCGTCGTTAAGTGTAGGAGCTGTCGTTACTCATCCGAACTACATCCCAGGACTCGTGCGGTTCTTTCACGTACCATCGGTATATCAAATGGCCTCTCATGTACCCTTGAGGTATATAGAAAGGTACTTCATGTACTTGATTGTATATCAAAAGGCCCCTTGTGAATGGTTATGCATTAGACAACACTACTACCGATTTGAGCTCCCACGTACCTTGCATATATTGGGAGACCCCACTAGGATACCTTATCCATCTAAGAAAATCCCTTTGGTTGTCTTGCTTGGAGCCATACACTGAAAATAACATTCAAGGAGATTACTACGCACGTACCCTCGAGGTATATCATGAGTGGCACCTTCTTGACAATCCTGGTGAGAGACTTAACTATCTGAACTCCTCTTGTCATTTAAGTTTTCTTGTTTGACCTATAGCTTGAGTAGGGAAATTTTTGGTGTGTTTTCTAGTTTTTGAGACCCTAGATTAGATAGGAACTGTACAAACTAGCTAAGCTGAAACAGTCCAGAAGAGTACGGGGCTTGTTGCCTGATTTTATTCATGTTTCAGGAGAAAATCCTATGGAAGCTATCAACCAAGGAGCTTCTACCAACTCCCAAGTGGGAGAGAATGTGGTTGTAGAAAGCAAAATACCATATCCTTCAGACTTGCCTCCCTTGGTCCAACAACCTTCTTCAGGTAATACTTCATTCCATTCTTGCACAGAAGGTCATGTTGATGATACTACCCGTCCGAATTACGGTCCTAAGGCTCCATTTTGGGATACCTCTATAGGTCAAGCTATTGCCTCGTTTGGCACCCATGTAAACTCTTCTGTATAAATTTCACCAGATGAAGAAGAACGTATACAATACCAGGAAGCTATTCTCTGTGCACAAGAGATTGAAAAGAAAATAGATGATATATTGGGCACACCACCATCACATTCCATAATAGTTCCTGTGGGATATCATTCACTTGTCAATTCTATGAGACCCATTGAACCAATTCTAGATCACACAGTAACTCCACATAATCCAGGTCAAAGTTCCAACCCCATCGCTTCCCATATTATGTATGTTCCCAATCCTCCCAGGTCTTCCACACCTAGGGCTCAACATTCAATTCCTATTTCATTATTGCCTTCTAGTGCCGGGTGAAAACCCCCGGCATGACCTACGTTATCTGGCACCATTATTGTACCTAGTCAAGGACAGACCTGTGGTATAGAGTAGTCTATAGTTTATGTCCCTCCTACCCACACAAATGTGGTTAACCCCCCATCTAGTTCAGGTCAGCCTTTAGGGGCACAATCTGTAACCACTCAAACCTCTTGGGGTTATGGTTATACAGAAAATCAAGTACCTGTAGGAAACATTAATTATCCACCCAATCCTATAGGAATTCCTTATGCTGGAATTCCATATCCTATTAATAATTTCACGCCATGGGGGAAACCTAACTGGTCCTACATGCCAGCTATGGGGGGGATACCTATACGTACTGCGGGAGGTGTTGGAGGACCACCTTATGGAGGTCCTCCCCCTGGGGGGCCTAATGGTCCTGGAGGGCCTGGTGGCTTCCCTCCTTATGGTCCCAATGGTCCTGGTGGTCCTGAGGGGGCTGGTGGCTTCCCTCCTAATGGCCTTGGAGGGTTTGGTGACCCTCCTCCTGGTGGTTCTGGAGGCTCTGGGGGTTTGCATCCCAGAGGTCTCGGAGGGTCTAGTGTTCCTAGTGTTCCCAATGGCCCTGGTGGTCGTCCTTCCAAAGGCCCTAGTGGTCTTGATCCCAGAAAGCAACCCCCTGTGGGCGGATCTTTCGATAGTTCTTCGTCACAACAACTTGTCTATGAGTCTACTCATGGTCCTATTGGTACTTATATGCCATATCAATATTACCAATATGTGAAACCTAATCGTCAGTTACCTTTCCTAGCAACTTTGGACTTGCCTGATTTATCTAAGTTGATTAATGACCCCATCTGACATAACCCTATGTGCCCTCCCATTCTGGTAAATTTGCCATCGAAAATTCTGAAGTTTGATGCAAAGCAAGGAGATGATCCGAAAAACCAAGTCATGACATTCCATTTGTGGTGTTCTTCAAACTCCCTTATGGATGATTCAGTTTGTTTAAGACTCTTTCAGCGAACTTTGACCTGTACAGCTGCAAAATGGTACATTGAACTTCTGCAACATTCGTTTGTAGATTTTGGCTCATTGGCAACTGTATTTATTACACACTTTCAGCTTCCTGTCCTTATATTAACTTCTCTGCGATAGAACACCTCCACCAACATATCCGATCATATCCATGAGTGGAGAAGGCAGAGAATACTTATTAAGGCTCCTATTCTGGATCAGTTATTAGCTGATTGGTTTACTAAATCTTTGTTGCCTCTGATCGCCCGAGACATGGATATGGCTGATGTCGTTACTTAAGAGAAATCCATTAGTCGATCCTAATATCTATATTTGGTCTATTCCCAGTCTGAAACTTTGTATGACTTGATTCCTCAAGCTCCTCGCCCAAGCACCAACCCTGCAAAGCCACCAGTAGAAGTCCATGTTGATGGGATTGTTGGTTTAATCCAGTCCGCGTCAGCAGCAAAACCTACCAAGCATTAACCCTAGACTACCACCCCTACTCTTTCGACTCCCAAGGTTTCCACCGAGGTCAATTCTATTCAGATTATTCAAACCTCCAGCAACAATAAAAAGAAAGGTAAAGCTAAAAATAATAAACCTAGAAACCAATAGGAGAATCCAAAACCAGCCACCAACGATAACAATAAAGGGAAAAGAAAAGAAAAATATCCATGTCTGCTATGTTGGGGTGACCATTTCACAAAAGAATGTCCCCGTCGGGACGAAATCACCCAATTTTTGAAAACAAATCCCGCACCCGCAATTCTCATGGATCCTTTTCCCTCTCAACAACAACTGATAGAATACATGTCTAATCAGGGAAACTCTAGTTTGTCAGAGGAAATTCGCATGATGTCCTCTGATACTATTAGTTTGCAAACTTGAATTCAAAGTTACAACAAACCTGAAGACAAGAAAGAAGACAATTCTTCTTCAGGAAAAGCTCCCTCTACTGGTTCTCATGAATCCTCATCTACTATCCCCCTAACCATCGAGAAGCCTACTCTCAACATGGTTTTGCGTCCACCCAAGAGTACTTTTAGGAAGGTTGTTTTTAACCCTAATGCCCAAGATGCTTAATTTTATAATGTAGTTGAAGATCTCGCTCAGGCACAATGTGCAATGTCTACCTTAGAAGTGCTCCAAAGTTTTCCTACGCAACACAAAAACTTGTTAACTGCGTTAGGATCTTTAGACCTGGACAATACTAATTTGATTCATTTCAATGTCGAAAAATGTAAGTCTAGACTACCTCAAAAACTCACTTTCCAAATCATCACGAAAGTAGTCAAAAAGAAGGTCTTTAGGACTTTCTTATACGAAGAAGCTTCAACTTTGGTTTTGTCCCTGTCTTGTTGGAAACCTATTGGCTCTCCCGAGCTTGTAACATCACCTAAGACTCTGAAAGCCTTTGATGGATGAGTTTTCCAGCCCCATGGTCTCATATCATCCCTTGCAGTAAAGCTTGGAGGAAAAACTGTTTCTATTCAAGTAGAAGTAGTAGACGCCCCTTTAGATTACAACCTACTTCTAGGAAGAAATTGGTTTTACACCATGACTGTTGTCACTTCGACGGTATTTTGCATAGTCCAATTTCTACATCTAGGGAGAATTGTCACCATTGATTAGCTTGATTTCTATACGCCATATGTTACTACCTCTACAGCTAATAACATCCCTATGTTAGGTCAGTCCCCTCCTCCTTACCAGTTGACTAGGATAGGGATGTTGAAGGATTCATCCCTTATGGGGATTTTTCCATCCACTCCTCCTAAGACCAACACAGTGATAGTAAATATGATTGCTTCATTTGATTATGATCTAAAGGGAAAACAAATTGTTGATTCCACCTCGTTGAGTCCACATGAAGAAATGTACATCATTTAAACCATTTTCGATTATCACACTGATGAACTTCATCTAGTGACTTCGAACCCTTACCACCTGCCCTACTGGTTAGAACCATCTCTTCCTATTCTGGATTATCTCTCTGATACTTTTCCTTCCGATGAGTCCATTATGGAGATCATGAGTACGAATGAACCTATATGGGAGGATCAACATCATCGATCCTCATTTCTCCCCAACACTAGTTCGACAAACCATGACTTTGCATCCATGTTTTCCACTGATATTGTCAATGCACCTCAAAGTCCTATATTGTTGCAAGACACAGATTCTGAAGGAAACCCATGCAACATTACTTAGACAAATCTGATTGACATATCATCCAAGCCTGGTACCATTGAGCATGTTCATGTTGGGTAGAACTGCTCGGTAGAAGAATCTGAAGCATACAAGGCACTTTTCAAAGAATTCCGTGATATTTTTTCCTGGTCTTATGAAGAAATGTTAGGGATAGACCCATCCATTGTGGTCCATGAAATTAGAATCTATCCCACTGCTAAACTTGTCAGGAAAAAACTAAGTCAAGTCCATCCACAGAAGACTACAGCTATTAAAGCTGAAATAGAGAAACTTCTCAAAGTTAGGTTTATTTATCCCGTACCCCTGACGGAATGGGTATCGATCATTTTCCCTATCAATAAAAATTAGGGCACCATTAGAGTTTGTATCGATTTTAGAGATTTGAATAAAGCTTGTCCCAAAGACAACTTTCCTACTCCACATATCGATCAGATTATCGACAACTGTGCTGGAAGTGTCATGTTCTCATTTATGGATAGCTTTTTGGGTTACAATCAGATTGAGATTTTACCCACCGATCAGCACAAGACGACATTCATTTTCCCATGGGGAACCTTTGCATATAGGAAGTTACCATTCGGAATTAAAAAATGCTGGAGCTACTTTCCAGCATGCCATGTCCTATGCATTTCACGATATAAAACATATTGTTGAACCATACCTTGACAACCTCCTTGCTCATTCACAGTGATGGGAGGACCACCCTGGTCATCTTAGAGACATTTTCCTAGGATGCAGTCATTATAATATACGGCTCAATCCACATAAATGTGTTTTCTAAGTTGAGACGGGACGCCTGTTAGGTTTTGTGGTCTCTAAGGATGGCATTCAAATAGACCCATTGAAAATTGCCACCATTTTAGCTCTACCAGCCCCAACCAATATTCTTGAACTCCAAAGTTTTCAAGGAAAGGAAAAATTTCTCCGTTGCTTAGTGTTCAATTTTGCAAATAAAACGCATGGTTATATGCGTCTCCTTAAGAAGGACACTCCATTATATTGGGATGACCAAGACCAATGCGCCTTTGATAATCTCAAACATGCTCTGACTCATTTACCCGTGATACACCCCCCAGATTATTCAAAGGATTTTCTCTTATATATTGTTGCCTCCACTACTACCATCGCTATGGTTTTGGTGCAGGAAAATCCCGATGGTCAGGAGCATGTGATTTACTATGCTAGTAAGAATCTTATGGATTCCAAAACCTGATATTCACGCATGGAGAAATTAGCATTGGCCACAGTCATCGTTGTTCAAAAATTTTGTCACTACATTTTTCTCCGAACAACCACTGTATTGGCAGACCAGAACCCTATGTATTACATCCTGACTCGTCAGGTGCTCAGGGGCAAGTACTCTCGATGGATAGTCATACTACAAGAGTTTTATCTAGAGTTTTCCAAATCCACATCAAAGAAATCCTTGGTCTTTGCCAAGCTCATGTGTAATCTTCCCTATGCTTCAATGGAATCTAAACCCAATGATTCATTTCCGAATGAATTCTTGTTCCTGATAAGCACTACTAACCCATGGTGTGGAAATTTTCTCATTTATCTCCAAACACAAATATTTCAGCCAAATCTATCCCGTGACGATCGATGTTGTATCTGTCACCATGCGAAATACTACCTCATATTGAAGGACACCTTGTATAGATGTGGGATCCATTCCGTTCTCCAGCGATGGCTCACCCATGCTAAAGCTGAACGAGTGTTGAATGATTGCCACTATGGAACATGTGGCGGTCATTTATTTGGGATAGCTACATCCTAGAAAATCCTTCGCGCTGGCTATTTCTGGCCTTCAGTATTTAAATAATGTCACGAGGCTATTACGAAATTCCCACCTTGTCAACATTTTTATCTGAAAAAGCACACTCATCCTGCTCTGCTACACCCTGTCATTTTCGTTGGCCCATTTTCCAAATGTGGGATTGATTATATGCATTGTAATCCTACCTCAGCCGGGGGGCATGGTTACATCATTGTAGCCATTGACTATTTTACAAAGTAGGCTGAGGCCATGCCTACATATGAGGAAGATGGTAATACTTCTGCTCTCTTCCTGTTCAATCATGTCATAGATAGATTCGGAGTCCCGCAGTCCATAGTTACTGATCACGGATCAAATTTCTGTAATCAAATGATGGAGGAACTAAGTGCCAAGCTAGGTTTTCACCATGAAAACTCTACGCCCTATTATCCGCAAGATAATGGTCAGGTAGAGGCCATTAACAAAGTTTTGAAAACTATGATTCATCAGATGGTTGGAGACCATAATTCCAACTGGCACCATATTATTTTCTCCGCTCTTTGGGCTTATAGGACTTCGGTGAAAACAACTTCTGGTTTCACACCTTTTCAGCTTGTCTATGGACTCGAATCTATCTTACCGATTCAATGTCAAATTCCATCCTTGAAACTTGCTGTCGAAATTCTCCCAGACACTTCCGTAGAGGAAGAGAGATTTTTATACTTGAACAACCTTGACAAAACTAGGAGAGATGTTTCCTTGGCTGATGAGGCACGCAAGAAACGTGTCAAGGCGTAGTATGATAAATCTGTCCAACCCCGTGTCTTTAACGAGGGTGACCTAGTTTTATTTTAAAATCAGAGATATGACAACCTAAGAAAAGGAAAGTTCGAATCCATGTGGTACGGTCCTTTCGTCATTTCTAAAGTTTTAGAGAAAGGGGCCTACGAGCTCGTAGACTATGATGGAATCCCTTTAGGGAATCCTCGCAATGGGTTGTACTTGAAGAGGTACTATTCCTAGATCTCTCTTGGATATTATCTTGTATATATGTATATTGCTTGACTTTCAGTGTGCTTTAAGTATTTTCAATATAGTTTTGATTTTAGTCTCTATATCTGTTTATACTATGTTTTGGTCATGCAGAGCAGATGACTTTCTACGACTTCGCTGATGGTGCTTGCCACCACACCTTGAATATTGCCCCAGCTGCTTGGGTTTTCTATTCCCCAGCTTACAATTTGGTCAGCTCAGGAGCAGTTTGTTTTGGTCTTGCTACCAACAATATCGCTGAGTATCAAGCAGTCATAGGTCTTCTGACTAAAGCTTCCTCCCAAGATGTTCGCAACTTGGTAGTCTTGATGGACTCACAACTTGTGTTTTGTCATCTAAACCATGTTTATACCATTAGGAATCTTGTGCTTCTCCATCTCTTTTGAAGGGTATGCTTGTTATAAAGGTCATTTGAAACTATCACCTATAGGCATATCCCTAGGGAACATAATGTAGTTGCTGACTCATTGGCTAATTACATCCTAGATTGGCATATTGCCCATTCATAACATGAAAATAAAACATGGTTCATTGTAAATAAACTATTAAAGACATATAAAACTCATGTAAAATGAATTCACCATTTGAGACGTATAAACACCAAGTAAAAGTCTGTATATATATATGTTATAGCTGATTTCACCACTCCAAGTGAATCACACTTTATGCTGGCCATTTCCTCGGGACTCCCTTGTGTCAAGTTGTGAATGCATTATCATGAGCTTTGCCTGCCTTAATGAGATTTATACTGGCTCCCCTGACATTGTGTTTCAGCCATATAGCCCGAGCTTGTCTCATGTCTAGCCATGTAGAGCCATTTTTTATATCCTTCACAGCTTGTTTCCCTTTTTACCGGGAGGGTTTTTTCCTCCAAGTGTCGATATCCTACACATGTATCCTTGCATTGAGCATAGGTATGTTCCAATGCTTGTAACTAGTTTGTTTTCCCTTATGACACTCATCTCCTCCTATTCTATAACTATAAAGCCATTTTATTCTTTTTCAAGATTTTTAAATAATTGAAAAAGTCCAAAAAATTAAAAAAACCAAAAATCCGGACAAGGAAAGATGTTATCTTTGGTAGCTGTCAAGTCATGTCATCTTCGAATAGAGCACTATATATCACATCCATTGGTTGGGTTATAGTTTGACTTTAGGAGCTGTACTCGTTTATCTGAGTTTATCTCCACAAACTGGTTAAGCTTCCAGTCCCTATGGAGCCTCTGTCGATGCCTCCTGTGTCGCAGAGATGTCCCAGTTTGTATATCGAGTCTATGTTGTCTTCATTCAGTCACCATACACCGTTATTCTCTTGTTCGAAGGAATTTGAAGCCTGAGTTGGTCATTCCTCAATTCTCTTGACTTTGCATGTCGGCCATTCCCAATATAGTTACTAGTTCATGCACCTTATGATCGAGTCCTTCCATGTTATACAGCTTTGTTGAGTACCTCGTGTTGGATGATGGGGGATGCCTTAATGCCCTCCTTCTAGCGGATTTCATCCCATAGAATTCAGATCATTTATTCTGGGATTGGAATCTAGATTCATTTTGAGTGCCTTGAGACTTGCAGTCATTAGTGGCAGGTTCTCTCGCCATTGACATTCTTTGGAAATACATCAATGTCCCCTGATAAATGGATCCTCTCAAGTGTTCGACCTCAACACATTTATGCACACTTGTTAGTTTGCACTATAGTACCTTGATTCCCATTTTCATCATTAGTGGGTGATCTCACGTCTGTTAACAGTATACATTAATGATCGGTAATCAGACGATGGACTACTATGTTCGACATTGACACCTCTATTCGCATAGTAGGACATGTACTCATAGCGGTTTGTGTAGAAGACTATCTAGATTGGTGGCATCTATTATATGCTACCTCCTTGATCATGCCAGTATTCATGAGATTTCATCTCTTGTGACTTGATTCCAGTATATGTCAGATATTTCCAGCCACTATGGAGATCTTGATCTGTTATATATCTTCACCCATTATGGAGATCATGGTCCTTTGTATATCTTCATCATGGAGATTCTGATTTATGTATATTGTACATGGCGATGACCACTTATGTGATATCTTGTATCATGCCTATTCATGGCCATTGTACTCTTATGTGTCTGGGACTGCTATATGTGTTTGCAGTTATGTGCAGAGTTGTATTATTGTACTATGTTGATTGGGTGGCTGGTCTTCCATTTGGGATCCTTCATCACTCCACTTCTGGGATGGACTTATAATGTATTTCAGACATCGTATAACCCCTCTAACCTCACACATTAGGGGGCATCTGTTATAGCTGATTTCACCACTCCAGGTGAATCACACTTTGTATGGCCTTCCCCTGTCCCGCTGCAGACTCCTTAGACCCCATGGACCATTTTTTGTCCTTTTATGTTTCCTTGAACATCCCTAAAAACATGTGAAAAATGATACACGTGACTTTTAAACCTATAAGTGTGTATATACGCGGGTTTGACCACTAAAACGGCGTACATCGAGATGTATACAAAATCCAAATCCTTTTGGATTTTTCCTTGAAACGGATCCGACTCATTTGACTCCTGGCCTTCCATATGCCTTGAGATCGCTCGGATTCGACCTTTCATTACCCCTTTGAAAAACTATATAAGGAACCCCTTGGTACATTGAAGGCACAAGAGAGAACTAAGAGAAAAGAAGCTATAGTCCATTGTTGTCGGAACTTATGCTTGAGTCTGCATCCCTTTGTCCCTTGGAGCACTTTTGTGTTCTTCCCAAGCTTGTCTTTTGCTTGTGAGATTTCTATCTAGTGATGGAGGATTGAAGTGGTGGAGGCCCAAGTGGGGGATTCAGTTTCTCCGGTTCGCAGACGTGCCGTCAGAGGTTGTATCTTGTAATCTCTGATTTATATTAATAGAAATATCTTTTCCTGTCCAATAATGTCTGTTTGAATGAATATTTTATCCATTGGATGATGTCAAACGCTTATACACTATTGATTATATATGCTAGAATAGATCTAACACCATGATATATAGAATACTTGTATTGTTTACTTGTTGTTGAGGAAGTAATCTATCAATTCAAGATGAAGTTGGAAAGCTCAACGGGGATCTACTTCAACCGTCTGGAATAAGGTACGAGGTCTGATCCTTTAGTGTTAGACATTTAATTTCTATTGCATATTGGAAAGGATTGATTTCTAGAGTCAAGTTGTCTGTTTTGGTACCCCAAGCCATAGGAATTTCTCTCCGTAACAATATATGAACATGTTTTACAAAAAATAGGTCACAAGAACTCATTTGAAGCATGTAGGCTTTCAGGTAAAAATCACCATACAAAATACTGAAGCTATCAACTTTCAATGGATATATCATGTACACATCGTCTAGTGATGCTGGTGGTAACACATCACTTCCCGAGCTACTCTGTGTAGCAGCTTACTAAACCAACCCGGTACTCCTGATATAGGCCTCTAATACCTCATAGGGAGATCATCAATCGAAGCATCAGGAATTTCTAGGGTCAACCTCTCTAGGTTTTCCTCTAATTCCTCAGTCACATCATCACCCTACGGTACAAAACGGGCTCTGGATCACCTATCCAATGGGAAAACTCCCCCAGGTCGTGCTGCTCTGACATCTGCATGAAAACATTCAAGTCTCATTACTTAACATAAAAATATAAAACATCAAAAACATAAAAGCACTATTTCCATTTTAGGGTCTTTTGTTTCTTACTGAGGTCACCCCACTGTCCACCAAGTGGGAGAGGTAGGTTAGGATCAACGCTAAAGTTCATGCCCGCATATGCATAATCCTCCACCATGAGGATCTAATCTCTCAACCATCGAAAGAACAGGTCAGTGAAATTTACCTTCCCCCTGCCCTCTCCAGTACGGGCCATAATCTGGAGCCACCTCTGCATGCGAGGGTCCCGCACTCTCAACTCTGTAAAGACCACCTGGGGTCTCATCTATGGAACCCACTCAAAGAAGAAACAAGCTAGAATGGAACCGAAACCAAATTGCTTCACTTCCCCCTGCCGACACTTGGTCAGCTGATCCTTGAAGATCGGAAGCAGGGATTCCGCTCAGTTAAAGACTGTAGGTGCCATGGCCTCTATGGCATAGAGCATATGTACTCTATATGCCTGGTGCACTCCTTGGATTCCTTCCACTCTCTGCACGGTAAACAATACAGTTCGTAAAGGTACATCCATCACTTATTTTATGGGGATTTTATTCCGCAATGTCCTTGTCCCAGGAATACAATGACATTCTATCAACTCCTATGTAGTAATATCCCCTCCACGGGAACTAGTCAGCGATATGGGATCACCCTGTCTCGAAAGGCCAGTCAGGAAGTATATGTCCTCTACCTCAATTATCAAAATATGAGCACCAACCTCGAAATGTTGTTGCTCAGTATTCCACATCCAGAGTATATGCTTTAGCAATCGCTCATGCGATACCATATTGGGTGTGCGGAATAATTTTAAGAGTCCATAGTCTCTCAATGCGGCTATGCAACCTGCATTTCAATCGGCGAAGGTGTCGTCATTATCATGTTGTCTCTCTTTCCATATGACCATTTTTTATCAGCAAGAACCTGCCAAAAACAATCACAAGACTCATTAGAATCATTCTTAATCATCCAAATCAATTGAAATGAGCTAGTTTTTCTTGTGTGACTATTTATATTTCTCCACAGCCGACACCGCCTGTGCCCCATTGAGGAGAGGTGGTGGCATCACCTGTGCACTATGTTTTCACCGTGGTTCTAGCGAGGTACCACTTATCTCGCAAGGGATAAGAGTGGTGCCTACTCCCATGATTTTAGGGCTTGCCATATGATCTCAAAACACCATTAAAAATCAAAATTGAAGACATAAGATGAAAGAGTAGGGTCTAGTCTATTACCTATAACTGACGATGCTCGAATCCGACGATGGAAGCTCCCGATATCAGCGACTGAAAATCTGACCACAAAAATGCTCCAAATGCTCTCCACTATGGGTAAATAGTAAAATGTTTGATTTTTCACTATTTACATGCCTTTTATACACATTTTTGGGTTTGACATGCTATGGTTTTGTTTTAAAATAGTATATTAATCAAAATGTATTAGTCGTAATCCCTTAATGTCAGTTATTGGCACATTTAACACCTGTTTTTGAGTCTTTGTAGGATAGAAGAGCGGTAGTAGTAAAGTTTCAGGAGTTTGTTTTTGACTTTTTGGTACTACCATCAAACGGAAAAAGTCTTTGAGCATTTATTGCGACACTTTGGTCATGCTCTCGTAACTTAGTATCAAAGGTCTGATTCTGTTTCTAATTCTTTTCAGGCTCGTAAAATCTCTTATTATGAAAAGAGACCTAGTGGAGTCTTCTTTAAACTCTTTTCAGCCTCCTTAAATATGAAAAGATTGATGAGTGATCTTGTCTTCTTCACGCTTGTTAAAGCATTTGAAGAGTTGTCTCTCCAATGGTAGGTTATCTCTTTTTCAGTTTGGATAGACTATTTATGAAAAAGGAACACTCCAACCAATCATGACTGGAAGAGTTCTCTAAGGTATTATTTTATACTTTTTCTGGCCTTAGGGACTAAATCATACAAAAAAGGACCCTTTGGAGTCTTCTTCTGAGGTCGTTCAGACTCTCTAAACATGAATGATACCAAGTTTTCTTTCATTGGACTCGTTAAATTAAACATTGAGAGACCCATTTTCGGGAATGAACCCCTCCTCTCTCAGGTTCGTAAAACATATGAGTTTGGACTTGTCTTCAGACAAGCTATACCGAGTGTTTGTTACCTTCTTTGAACTCGTAAAACCGAAAAGAGGCACTCATCAATCTGTTGAGGCCTGAAAATTCGTAGGCAACAACAGCAAGGGATTCTCCCCAGTCAACGTTCCCAACTAGCCCGTGACTATTTGGTGTAGGGAATCCATCTGGTTTGTGGTCCGGCTACCGTATGTCAAGTAACAAAAGGGTTTACCGGTTGCGGCCCGGTACACCGTATTTATTTGTTGTATTTTGACTTAGAGTATGATATGCACATGCCTAATTAACCATGCAAGGGGATAAGGATGCAAAGAGTAGTCACAATGTGATGCGCAGGTTCTTACCTCTCATCTTAGAACTCACAAGCATCCAAATCACATATATGCAAGAAAATAAATACTAACTAAACTATCTCTTGAGAACTGGATGTTAATTCATGAGTAATGCACCACTGTCCATGTGTTAGGGCAAATCACAGATAGCTGCTCTTTTAACCAAACATATAAACATGAATAAAAGTATACAGGATAAGATAGCTTATCAACAGTTAAAAATCCCATTACTCATGGTGGAAGACATCACAAAGTATACTAAAGAACATTCAAACAAGAACATAGGTTCAGGAAGTTAGAACACTCTCACAGTTAATGAGACACAGTTGAAAACGAAATAGTTCCCATTCAACATTTCTCATTTAATCACATTGATACATTCCACATAGCACTTTCTCCAACAGGCAAAATTTGAAGTCTCTGGTTGTAAAACGAAATAGTTCCTCTTACAAGCTTTAGTTTACAAGTTTTCCAGGGAAAAATCCCCTCTCAGTTCTAACTTTTCAATATTTAAACTAAAACAGTAGACTGCTTGGGATGCCCCCCAGCGTGTGACCTTTCGGTCCCCCCAAACGTTTCATATCTCTATTTTTTATCTTTTCTGCACACACTCATGATCCGCTGAGTAACTGACAGACCTTTCAAGTCTGCACCTTTTTTGCTATTCATTTTGTCTTCTCCTTTGTTAGCCCTCCTTGCGATCCCATCAGCTGCAGTTCGACCTTTATCCAAAACTGCCCAGCTTCCTTCTGCCACCTATCTCTCGGTTATACCCTCGCATTGTGGGAGTCTGAACAGTATCTTGAGTTCACCTGCAATTAAACGACATCTATCATTTATTGGGATTGCATTTTCAATAAAAATCACACTACGACTATAAATGAGTAATCATCAAGAGGGGCTGTGCAATGTCCTTCGGTTCTAGAAACCTTAACAGGCGTGGTTGCCACTGTCTTGTCCACCCATAGGCTCGAAAACCTACTAACGGCGGGAAGAAGAAATGCATCGGCGGCTTAAAACATGAAACATTCGCTGGATAGACTTATTTACAGCCATGTAAGAGTGTACTAACAGACGACGGGCACTACGAAACATTTGATCCTATTGGATTCGGAGCGGTCATGACTTAAAATTGGGCAGGAAAATCCTGAGTCAGAAATTGGAAGGACAACGACATCGGAAGCCAAGATCTTTTCGTAGCCGCAACGGTGGGAGAAAAAAGACTTTGGACATGTGACTAGAAGACTGACACACTGTTAGAATAATCAACCCATAGTATTTACCCACTTAGACATTATTTCATTTGTTTTGTCTTATTTGCCTAGTCCATGAGTCCCACCATGTGCAAGTTG